>JAUZND010051277.1:0-19433 GCA_034780555.1 Coelogynopora nodosa | reverse complement strand
TTTTTGAGAGAATATAAACTTTTACACCCTTTCCCCGTATTTATTATCCCCCCCCCCCCCCTCTCTCATATATATTCATTATTTCTCCCTTCCTCTTGCTTTGTTTCCCACTCATGACTTACTTTTTTATTTCTGACTCCACTCTTTTTTTCCTCTCACTCCGTTTTTGTTCCCTTCTCCCTTCGCCAACCGTTTTCTATTTTTTACACCCTCCCCTTTTTCCCGATTTATGGAATACATATTCCTCGTTGTTACCCCTTGGACAGGTTTGATCCACTCCCATCCCCCAACTTTAGAAGTCAAACGTTTATAAAAATATGATCCTACTCTAAATAAAACAGTCAGATCACCGCAATGGTTGTGACATATAAAATAAAACCATTCTTTTTGCTTATATTTATTAATTAAATCAGTAAGTAACAAAGTTTATTTTTAGTTCAGTACAGTTCATTGTATGTCTTTAAAAATTATGCTATGCTTGATGATTTTGTCCGGCAGAGATTTTGTAGAATATAATGAATCGGAGTCAAACATTTCTGATAAAATTAAGACAATGCTTTACGGTATAATACAAATATGTTGTCACAGAACATAATGACTTGATGAAGTAGATTTTGTAGTCATCACTACCTTAACAAAAATGGCCCATTTCAGGTTAACACTTAAATTAACATTATTCCTACCGGAGATCAACCCCTTCAACCATTTTGCCATTAATTATAAAATCAACCAACTGAGGAATATAAGCTCCCGTGACTTTCATTAACATTATTTGTTCAACTGTTAGCATTATTTTCAATGTCATAAAACATGGTACGGTCACGTAACCAGCCCTTGAACAATTTTGTAACTCAGAAAACGGCAATTTAGTATCCATAATTGAGCAAGAATTTTTGAATAAATTTATCGTAAATTATATCCATTTAACTTAATTATTAAAATGATTTATTAAAATAAGCATAATTTAAAATAATACTCAAATAAAATTTCTACTACTTAAAGCTTTATATAGTAGTATACTTATAAAAATTTATCAACATATCTATAGATCTTGTGATCTGGAATCAGATGCAAAAAGAATCTAGTCAATTGGTTGCATTGAACAAAAATTATAGCATTTATTGGTGAAATATATAGCATATATGGTTATTTTCCTATATTTTTCCTAAATGGAGTTTATGACGTAATCAGGTCATAAAAAGGATACCAATTGATTAATTGTTTGGTAAATTAAAAACGCTCGACAAGTCATTAGGAGGAGGTATCTGTATACCAAATATCATCTTAATCGGATGATAGGAAATTTGGTTTTCCAGGGGGGTAAAATCCCGCCCCCCTCCACTTAGCAAACCCTACAAAGTATGTCCACGTATGAAGGGTTGAAAGACCAGTTATGAACAAGATTAAGACTCACGCCTCAATCATAAATACAATCTTTTCAAAACAGTGCTTCTACTAATTGAGTAATGACGGAATATACTATACGCACCCTAATACTAAAATATGACTCAAAAGCGTTATATACAGTATAGCTTTGTCAATATTAAGTACCGTACTGTCATTCTGTTTTAGTTTGGCGGAAATCCCGTCTCCTGTGCTGTGGCCTTATCGGTTCTTGATGTCATGGAGCATGAGAAGTTGCAGGAGAATGCGGTTAAGGTGGAGGAGTACCTGCTCAAGGAACTGGCAACTCTCAAAGATAAACATCGCATTATCGGGGACACCCGGTATGTTATTAAGATCAGACAAACTGGTACACAATGTATTTCTGTCTTTGCTTCTATGTATGTGTGGTTATACTGGGCCGGCAATACCATTGGATCTAGAAACGCATGAGACTTTCTATTGTATGTAATATAGATCAATAACTACCTACTTTCGTGTATATTAAAGCTTTTGTTTTTTAAATGAGTTTTTAAACATGTACAAATAAATGCATAAGCGAACCATATTATCAATTCATGAATTATATAATTCAATGTTATCTAACTGTACATGACTGTATAATTATACTCACAATCTCACTCTTTATTGAAATAGACGTGACGAAGTGGTGTTGCAGGAAAAACATATAAATCGGCAATGTTTGTAGAATACGTCAAAGTTCTTGTAAATAGCATATTACCAAGTGACATACACCATTTCTTTTATGAAATACTATTATTTTATATAATTGTTAAATCCATCGAATTCAGATTATATACAGTTGGTGTCTTTAATGGTATATAATATGATGCTATTTGGGTATATGTATGGCGTCTATGTTTATGTTCATTTTATACACTATCAATATATAATGTGACAAACTTTGAATAGTTCATATGACATGTCTATGTTTTGCTGAAATATTATACACTGTACCGATAAAGCAAATAGGGTTAAAATAACTAATTGAATACAAACAATATCTAGACAACAAAAGAAATAAACAATAAATGGACCACCTAAAAGAAGAATAAAAATATACATACAACACATATATATAATATGTAAGAACAAAAATGCGGTGGATTGATAGAATAAAGAAACTCATAGGAACAACGGAAAGAGCAGCTAAGCAACACACACAGAACAGAGCGGAATGTCGAAACAGCATCGTTGAGGTCACCAAACGACGCCCCGCGCGGTAACGGACTATCGACAATGACGAAGATAAGAAGAAAGAATAGTTGATCTTACGAATTAGAAGAAAAAAATTGCTATATTTTTGTTTGGATATTTTTATAGATTTCGTCTGATTTATCTTGATTATGTTAGTTTAAATTGTATACAATGAATCTCTAAAATACATAACATCAAATTCAGCTTTTTAAATATGTTATTTGGTCTACTGTCCATATTAATCTTCCATTGTTTTATATATTCTAGAATTATATTATAATGTTACTATATATTTTTAATTTGATTTTATATTTAACATGTTTAATTTGTTGTGTTTTTATTTCACTATATTATCGCTACTATTAAAGTAAGTAAGAAAGGCTGTTCTTGATACCGAAATCTCTTTTTTCTTATTGAAACTTATTTTCCAAAAAGGCTTTTATTTGAATATAACATTAGTTCATGACATTTTAATAAATAAAATACCTGATAATGTATACATCTTTGTTAATTGTAATGAAGGTAAATTTAATTTAATTTTAGGGAGTTAAAATACACAAAGTAACTGCCAAAATCAATAATGCTGATTCATTATATATGAATATGTTATATCATAATATTATTACCTAGACATATTGTATACCTCCATCAGGACTTCAGATTTTGGACGGAGATATACCACAAATAATTTAAACTATGTGAATTATCATTGATACCTGCTTTGCAATAAGAATGTTCTTTGTTGTATAGCGTTATCATTACGAAAAAGTAAAATTTCGAGAGCTGTTCTATATACTTATAAGTTGAGAATTATCGGAAACTAAAATTCTAAAACATTGGATATGACAAATAATTCAAAACACCCGGGTTTAACTTGTTCAACAATATTAATTTTATATTATATATTATGTTACAGAGGAGCCGGATTGTTTCTCGGAATAGATTTAGTGAAAGACAGAAAAACCAGGGAACCTGCAACGAGCGAAGCTGAGGCAATTCTTTGGAAGTACGTCAGACGAAATGATTATTTCTGGTTGATTTTATAATAAATTGTGAATTATTAGAAAATTAACACAATTTAAAATTGAATGTTTTCTATTTTTAACCTCATCGTCATCTGTATATATTTTAAGTGAAAATATGATTTAGACCATAGTAACAACTTCACTGAAATATTAAGGTGTGCAAAATGTAATTTGTTTAATTTATACTTACTGTACATATACAATACACATTATTTTGATAATTTTAGCCAATTATAATTTTGGTTTTATTTTTGTAGGGTAACATTTATTTCAATTAGGCCTATATCCCAAATTGTTCAATGAAAGTGTTTCATAAATTCAACTGAACACGTTTACTTATTTTTTAATTTGTACTATTTTAGTTGTTGTATAATTATATCACAAATTCTTCTAAATTGTTGTATAAATTCAACTGACTGTATTTATATATTTTTAATTTGTTCAATATTAGTTTGTAACAATAGTTTTGACTAGAAAAGTAATATAGAGTGTATGCATAATTGAATTGATAAGTTTTAATAAAATATTAGTAAACGTTAGAGGCCAAAATTAATTTTATTGTATTGAAATAAATACATAATTAGTGCAACCTAATTCTTCAATTTTATCTAGTTCTCTGAGTTGTACCTATTATATTCTGATCATATTATACTGGTAAATAGCCTACATTATTTAACATTGTCATTGCTATATAATGCTACTGTATAATTTATGATTGTGTAATGTTATTACTCCTAAACAAAATAATCATACAGACCACAATATCTAAATTTCTAATCTTTTGTACAATACAAGGACTACATAACATTATAATATACAATTCAGTGGTCTGCGGATATGACACAAATTGAAATATATAGTATTGAAGTACATCATGTTGAGATTTGATTTCAGTCAACTATGCAACAATTAGTAGCAAAGTTTACAATATTTCAAAATCAAAAGATATTGATATATAGAATATATAAATATTGCTAAAAACAGTGAAGTGCATGAATTACTTGATATTCTATTTGTAAATTAAGTAAATTAACACATTTTAAAAGTAAATTAACACATTTTATTTAATTCACCAATAACACGGTACACCACTGTAATTGGATTAATTGCATGAATTGTACAATGTATTTGTCTGAAAATATAACAGATATGAAATACATGATGATTTGAAAGTACAACTAAATACATGCATGTTTATGATGCGGTTAAATATTTTAGAAACGTATTTGTAAAATATAATACTACTTGTACACTACTCAATGTACATGTCACCTGCTTCATTGCACTGCCGTCCTTCACCCACAACCAACACTCCCACCAGCATGCGCAAAGAAGGAATACTGATGAGCTTGGACGGCCCCTTTGAAAACATTCTCAAAATCAAGCCCCCGATGTGTTTCTCCCTGGACAACGCCATCTTTCTCATTTCCAATCTAGACCGGATAATCGGCATGGTGGAGCAGCAGTTCACCTACCGGAGTGGACCAACCGAGGTCAACAATGGCAGCCACCACCACCCGGAGGGAGAGTCTACTGAGCGGGGCAACAAGCGACCGGTCGATCACAGTAACGACCTTGAGACTCAGTCATTGGCTAAAAAAGTAGTCGTTGATAGTGATCACCCTAAAGTAGCCAAACGTACCCTCAGGAAAAAGTGAACACTCATTGTATATATATATATTGTATATTATCATAATATATCTAGATTGAATTGGATTTTAACTTCAATTGATAACTCTTTTCTTGTACTTAGAAAAACAGATTTGATATATTTTCATACAAATTTGTTTCCATAGTGTAGATGGAACATCGAGATATATATTATTTAAGACAACGGTTTTTTGCACACTCGAGTTTGTGGAACGATGACTCATATTCAGCATATTGAGCGTATGTCCTATGAAAGTACCTTGTGAGCGTGGAATATTATAATCGATATTATTATCACGTTTACTTATATTCATGTAAACATGGTAATATACATTGTAATCTACATGTAGATTACAATGTAGATTACAAGTTACAAATTCATATTGATTAATATAATTTCGATGACTTCTTATCTAGCAGCAGATATGTAGCTAAATCAAATGCAAGGTTTTGTCATTATAAACATTCATTTCAAACTGTAAGAAATTTAAACTTACGCCACATTTTAATTAACTACACTAACAGTATACTTAATTTTTTTAGTAGTAAAATATATGGTGTTACTCAAATGTTGCATGTTACGTAGGTGTCATTTAATAAATAAATATATTTATTCCACAACATCTATTTGTATTTTTATATATTGTAATGGAATATAATTATTTTTCAATACATTATCAAGTTTATGTTAACCTAAGGTAAAGTTGAAAGCAAAATAAAAGGTTAAAAAGCCAACAATGAATACGATAAGATCACAAAAAAACAAAAAAAACGAATCCTACGATGTAACTAATTATAATATGTTCGTTGTACAACTAATCAACACTAATAAAAAATTATATGTTTTTAAATTAAACAACAGACAAGAATACAACTAAAACATACACCTGAATAATATAACTAAAATGATTACAATTTTTGGAATACCTTTTTTTCTCAATAATTACACATTTTTTTAGCTTAAAATATTCATATTTAAATCTCATTTCTGAGATAATCTTTTAAAGGATATAAATTTTCAAAGATAGGAACAGTATTACAATTGTTAGTAAAACAATAATTTTATAGTTTATGGTGGTAGTGGAATAGGGAAATCTTATTTTATTACAAACAGTTTAGATTTATATAAATTTAAATATGTTGTATTTTCTAAAGATAAAACTGAATATCCTGAAGTTAGTGAATATCTTCTGTTTTTATATTGTTATGTAGATCAACTCGTTATATTGTTATTGTCACTATGTAATGACCTGACTTTTTATATGTTAAAGAAATAGGAACCAATTGTATCATTCATATTGGGAGCTACGCATGATAGAATTTAATTACCATAAGAGATAAACTATACTAATACAATATTGAATTTGCAGTTTGAACATTCTTAAACATGGGTTCACTTTGTACACAAACCCTGCCACATTTATTTTTACATATATGCGTTTATTCTGTTAATATTACCTACGTGTACTCTTGTGAAATAGAAACGAATGTATACCTTTTAATATATTTAATATACAGCCGATAACATACAGCTCCTAATATAATCTGTTAAAACTTCGACGAATAGGATGACTTATGATATTGATTATTAAACTGTCAGATTCATGATTCTCATATAATTTTTAAATAAATTAGGCTATGATCATTCAGACATCTCTTTTTTGCGAGGCAGTTATCTAATTGATGATTATTATATTATATAGCTCTATCGATAGATATTGCAATTTAATATACTTAATCTTAAGTGAGAAGAGTAAAACAATTACAACAACAACAAAATTATTTATATGATGAGTGCAGTTGTAGTTGGGAAATATACATTCTTGTAAAGTGCAATAAATATAGATATATCTTTGTTTTTTAAATATACTAATATTTTGATATTATGTTTCGTAGTAAAATATAGTAAGTACCAATTATGGATATAACAAACAATACAGATATAACAATTCCACGACTACAATAAATGTAATAATTTTTATTTGACTTTTTTAATGACAAACTTTTATAATTATTTCCTCAACATATAAAAGTACAACTTATCCATGAGAGAACAATTTATGTTTACGTATATTTTCATGTATAGAGCAATATAACATTTCCAGTACATTTACGATATTTTTTCATATATATGTCTGGAAACTGTATAAAAATATACCGTATATAATTAATTTTAAATTAATATTCTTTAAATGGTATTTTAATTACTCTAGGTATATTACAATTTTAACCATCGTAATTAACGTACCTCCTGCATTTGGCAACTCAGGAGATATCAGTATTTTTTTTAATAATACGGTTGAATAAAGTTTTAAAACATATTGGTTTATTGAATAATATATCCAAACAAATATTGATATGCATATCTGGAACTGACTGAATGAACTAATTACCATTTTAAGCATTCCATGGTATACTTAAGATATAGGATCATAAGATACTTATATCTTCATAAGCGGAATTTTGTTGTACCAGTGCTTAAGAAAATAATCATCAAACATTTTTATTCGGGTACTTTTTATATTTATCCAGTATAACATAATATGACAAACTTTTACCATTTTAAAAATATTATTTGTATCACTTCCAAATATAGCAATTTCGCCTTCGTTATTTTGAAGTTCTTTAAACAAAACACCATTGATTACTTTATATTTTGCTTTGAATGTGGATGAATAGAATGGTTGGATGATATCAAATTGATTAATTAAATAATAGTGATTGAAATGAATTGTTTCATTACAGTTGTTGATACATTTGATATCGAATAGTTTGACAAAACCATAATTAATAAATGTCCTGAATTCATACAAAAATACGGTGTGCTACACAAAGTTATCAAATATGTATTGTAGTTCTCTTCTAAACACTAATCATAATGCATGGAGAATTATGACAAGCGTTTCTATATTTTAACTATTCAAATATTTAAACAATATGATCATCATGACATAATAAATGAAGATACAATATAATCAAAATATGTATTTGGACAATCTTTTTGGGCCCTGGACCATGTTTGAAATGAAATTCTAAATTAATAACTACAACTTTGTATACGACCTTACGTTAAATGAATTGGCATATGGAGAGGAGAACGCACAAATAAGCTCACTCGTAGAAAGAGTTGGAAGCATCATAACATTATCTCCAATCCACTCCTAAATATAGCAAAATCAAACTCAGAATCATTTATTTACTCCAAAACGACCTCGATTTAGTTAAAACCGGTATGGAGGTTTTTAGGTATGTAAACCGGTAGGTTGTAGGAGGGATAGGGGAGTTAAGATGGAATGGTGGGGGGAGTGGTATGAGAGATGATACAGAGTCGAAAACTTTTCTACTACAATTGTTCACGCATTCCAAGCAGTTGGTACACTGCACAATATTTTAATTATCATGAGTTATCAGGGATTGTCAGGAGTTATCTTGATGATACTGTTAAATGTAGTTTTATAAAACGTGTTGGTATAATTATAATATTATCAAAAAATATTAATTTAAGGATCTCTTGTAAGGGAAGGGTGGGGGGAAGAAGCGTGCGTTTGATTGATGACATATAATGATATATAATACTATTAATATATTTATATTAAAAAGACATTTCAAACAAATACATTTTTTACAAGCATATTTTATGATAAATTTTGATCTTAAACGTTTTTTGAAATATTATTACATTAACTTTGACGAAACAGAATAAATGTAATTAAAAATAATCTGGGAATTCGATTGTATTTTGCAGCGTCATGCTTTAAATTATAGCTTATAATTTTATATATTCATAATTTGCATATATTTATGACAAAATTAGTTAACCATAAGTTAATCATAAGTAAAAACCAAACAGCCAATCAATTTATAAATAAGATCACTAACTTGAAATACTGTCATAGCCGTTGAAAGGAACAAAGTTACAATTGGTGTAGATTTCTTACACTCTTAAGCAGTATATAACAGTATAAGATAATTCAAAGCGTACGGTTATAGTTAATAAATCAAATGTATATCACTTTATTTTAAAGGCATGATCAAAATATGATATGATTATACAACACAAGGAAAAAATTGTCACACGAATCGTATATTAAAAAATATTATTAATTGTGAGACATTCATATTTATATAGTTCTGTTGGAAACTATACAGCTACAATGAATATTGCAACGATTAACGTGAGTTCGTTAAATGGATTTGACAGAAGAAGAAAGGTAGCTCATGATCTTCAAGAATGGAATGTGGACATCGCTTGTGTGCAACAGATAAGACAGGAAGCATCCGATTATCCAATGCAAATGGATTTAGTTCCAGGTAATGGACAATATCAATTGATATACTATGGTAAAGGAAACAAAAGGTATGGTGTTGGAATTATATTTAATTCGAATTATACTGTGACCGATATTAGGAGAATAAAAAACTATTACAATCTTCTTTTAGTGAAGATAATATTAACTGATAACAAAGTGCTAAATGTTGTTTGCGGCTACGATTATATCGGAACTTCGAAAACAAATAATACACAACGCAAAAAACGATTTGCTGAATATCTTCAATTATTGCTTAAAACAATTCCAGAAGATGAACCTTTTGTTATTGGAGGTAACTTTAACGTACATGTAGGACGAGAAGGATATGATGAATTTCCAATCTGTCATGGAGGTAGAGGTTACGGAGACCGAGTAATCCCACACCAAGCCAGGGTATTCCTGAATCTAGCAGAAAGTAATCGTCTAGCAATTGTGAACACTTTCTATGAGAAAACTAATGATAAACTCATTACTTGGGAAACCATTACAGACAGGGGGAACGTTTGTCGTAGTCAGATAGACTACATATTAGTGAGAGAGCAATTGCGGAAATATTACGTGACCGACTGTGAAGTGAAGCCGAGAGAAGACATAATTAGTGATCACTTTTTGGTTTTCATGAGATTTGGACTCCCATTTCCTTCAGTTACGTACGAAAATGTGAATGCGAAAGCCAACTATAAACGTTGGGTAGACACGAAAGAGTTGGTTATTCTAAAACTTCAAAACCTCAATGGAAAGCTTTCGAAAAAGGCAAACGGAACAAAATTCTACACAAATCAAGGTTACCACATGGAATACTTCATTAAAAAAAAGAAAAATCGTTTGGGAATTTTTTTCTTGCCAATCAAAGGAGAAAATGATGCTGATTTAACCTGGCCGTTTTCGCTCAATATAACATGCTCACTTGTCACTAAAACTGAGAAGAAGATGATTGGAACAGTCTCAATTAAACCGAATCCCACCAGCCCTGTGTGGAGTAGACCATCCGAAGATGGATGTTTTGGTGATGGGATAAATTCATTTGTTCGACTGTCAGAGCTCAAAAATAGAAAAAGCAAAACATTTATTCTTCGAATGAGATTCATGAATTGTGATTCGGTTTAGACATTTTTGAGTGACGTAGGTAGTCTATAAGTGGTTTGAACGTTAAACATATGTGTGATTTATTTATTTTCATTTTGAATTTATACAATTATTTAATTTTCTTCACCTATTACTTTTTTCTCTTATATATCTTCTTTATAATATTAAATATTGTTATTTATCAGTAATAACATGTTACCCATGTGTTTGTATTCTTATTATTTATTTATAGCTTTAATTAGTTCTTATAACCATTGAAAATATTTATCTGCTTAAAATTGTTGTTGAATCAATGTTATTGCTTATTACATTTATAAAATTATCAATATTCCTTCTTTTAATTTGTTAAACTATTTATATTACTTATAGAATGTATTTAAGGTGTCATACACTTTATATTACTTCAGAGAAAAAATAATTTACCACATTTTTGAATTATTAAAATTAATTAATAAAGAGTATCAATATTTATATTATTAATGTATATTTGGATGTAAACATTAAAGAAAAGTTATTTATATTAAATGTGGATAGTTAAAATGAATTTGACATATATTAGTTTCAGATGAATCAAACAAATATTATATCAACAATAACTTGTTTTATATTATTTTTGTATTAGGCTTGATAGTATAAATAAAACGGAAATATTAATGAGTCATTATATATTTACAAATTGTGTAGTTTGCATATATAATCTATTAAAAAAACATCAGAGCACGTAAATCATCTAAAATCAACCGCTTATTTAAAATCGAAATATCTTAAGAATAAATCAATTGTTATGTAGGGTATAATGAAAAATATATTCATTTTCACATAATGTTACACAGAAAGTAAAATCTAATCGTCTAAAACATAGCTGAGTAGGATTTTGCAGGGTTGTCAGTTGTATAGAAAGGGTCCATTCAGAAGCACATTGAACTTTTGACATATTTCCATTATTGCCCCCCTAAAAACTGACAAGATTAAAAATAAAGAAGATATATACCTCCACCCCCTAAAAACATATAACATTAAACATAAAGGACATATACCACCCAACCCAAATATTCTTATTTAAACAATATAGAAAATAGAAAAGCTTTCGCTGCTAAAATTCATTCTGCTTCCATCTCTTGCCACAGACCGTCATATTTGCAATTACTTGTTGAGTCATTAAGATGTCTAAAATTGTGATGGTTGAAACTGCTACAATTGGAAACAGTAATCAATTTTCTACAAGGATCGCAAGGAAAGGAGCTAGCGTCTGCAAAATGCTTTTATTGAAATACGGACTTTGCGAACCAGTCAATAAAGAAGTTATTTATAAAATCCGGAATTTTATAGAATAAATTCGGTGTCTACACTCGGGAAAATTGTGTCTTACATATAGACAAGGATGATGACTGTGCGCTTTTTCAAGCAATACAATTTTTTAAATACAGTTCGGAGAAGGTCTGCGACAACTCTCCGACAACAGCAGTGGTTAAAAAGTGAGACCCACCTACTATGAAGAATGTTAGACTGCGTAGTTAAAATTGGCGCTTAACTTTAAAGCTTTCGACTGGCGCGTTAAGAAGATATCAGCTACATTTCAGTTCAGACCAAAGTCGTACGAACTCGTGATCAGGGAAACAAATCAGTTTCATGATGAGTAGCATGGGAAGGGTGGATTCGGTCACCTCTATTAACCTTTGACCATAACATTTTACATTTAGCCCCCCCTACCCCCCACCCCTCTACCCCCAATATTCTGTTCTCCTCTGTCTACATTGTTACGAATTAGATAAGAATCATTGATATAAACATCAAAAGTCCGATTTTCCTGAAGCAAAGTATAACTGGTCAGGAATTGTGTCTCTTGTTAATGCCCGTAATTTTATCACATTTAAGCGTCATAATCCTGGCAAATTTGCTGGAGTGGGATGAGGAAACGGAAAACCCCTTAGGTAAGAATGCTCAGAGCTGCAAGCAAATCGTCATCGGAAACACCTGGAAAGGTGATAAATATACTGGCACTTAAAGATTTGGCTCATTACCTACCCATAGTAAATATAAACCAAGTGCTTGGACAATAGGGCAGAGACTTCTACCAAGGGAACAAGAATAATTATTTTCAAAAAGTTGTCCAGACTAGCAGGTAGAAAAGCAGGGTCACAATAGAAGCACTAGGTGTTACATAATAGTATGTGTAAAATTATGTGATGAAGAATTCAGAAATAGCAAGAGTTTTAAAGTGACAAGATGAAGGAAGTTACTATTCATTTGAAACTCTAATTCAAAAGTATTGTGCAGTCTATGTACGACCCACTAGACAATCTCGTTAGAAATCTCGCTTCTAATAACCTCAAACGAGCCGTAAAGCAATTGTCCAGATTCTCTGATAACTGCGAAAGGTATATCATTTATATATTTTTTTCTTCATCGAGAAAATGACGGAGCCCAATCTACCGCTACGAGAAATCTTTTTTGATGATCTCACGAAACAGCACTGCTTATAGGAAAATTATGCCAGAGCTCAAAAGGCTTGATGTGAATTCAAATGTCAGAATTTTGGCGATTACACGATTAAACGAGTTTTACACCAATCAACAGATGTATTTGAGGCATTCCGCAACCACAGTCTAACCGAAAATAAACTAGATCCTGCATATTTTGTATCAGCACCCAGCATGTGCTGTCAATCTGCCTTCAAGATGACGAAAAGCAAAATGGAACTATTGCAGGACAATCGCACCTCAATTACCATCATCATATGAAACATAATCAGTGACTTCTACATTTACATAGTATATATCCATTCAATTTTAATAGTAAATTAGAGACTTTCATCCTGTAGTTTAGTTGTACAAATATAGACAACCTATTCCCACAAAGTTAACAGCAGCACGCGTAAAATTGTTATATATGGATGTAAACAATTTATATGGAAAAGCTCTCTAACAGTCATTGACACATTCACAATTTAAATGAATGACTCAGCCTGAAATCAATAAATTGGACCTAAAATTTAACGAGTGGGATAACGACTAATTTTTTCTATGCGTATGCAACATCAATGTCGACCAAGTGTTATTTCCGCGATTGTTGCAAGACGGACTGGATATTCCTTCGTCTTTAAGGTTATGGCCGCTTATCCCAAAATGGGTTAGAACATAAGAGAGCAAACGGAGTTCCAATGTGTATCTTGAAGAATGTGCTCACACGATTCCTACATGAGGGCGTATGAAGATCTGGTTGAAGTTAATACCAACAAGACCAGCTTTGAATCTCATTATAACAATATCACGACTCTTCAATTTAACAAGCGCAGATTGTCATTCTTCGAGGATAAGAGGGCGTGGGTTGGTTTGGGTTACAGCCTTCCATATGGTAACCTATCAATTTTTTTCTATAAAACGCTCCCCAAAAACAACTTCAATCAATCGCACCTCAATTACCATCATCATGTGAAACATAATCAGTGACTTGTACATTTAGTATATATCCATTCAATTTTAATCGTAAATTACAGACTTTCCTCCTGTAGTTTAGGTAGTTGTCCTTTTGGACTATACTTACATGATGATATTATAATAAAATTTAGAAAAAGGTTAAAAGTATATAAACAAACGTAACTCTGCTTGATTGTATATTTCACAAATATGTTTGGATGTAAAGAGAATCGTCAACTTCTTGGTACATCATCACGTAAGGACTCAGCTGAAGACTCAAGTGATCAAAAGTAAATTCCTTATGAAAAGTTAACCAATCATTCTACTATTACACATGAAGTATAGGATAAATTAAAAGAAATTATTAATGTATTATATATATGAATTCTACATGATAAATGAGGTACACATGAAAACCATATTTCTTACGTTATTAAAGATATTTGCATTCCTTTACCGTATCTTTGGATGGAAAATTCAACTTTGAGCGCGATTGAAAATATATAATTGGAGATGCAAGTCATCCTTCAAGCGGTACTTCTATGGCAGTCCAATGGATTGAAATGAATTGAATAATCAATAAACATACTCAACGCTTCTTTCATTATATTGACATCATATAATCATAATCATATAACTAAAATGATTACAATATTTTTTGCAATACCCTTTTTCTTTTTCAATAATTAGTACATATTTATTTTGCGGAAAATATTAATATTTAAATCTCATTTCTGAAGAAATGTAAATTGCGTTAATTTTTTAAAGGATATAAACTTTCAAGGGTAGGAACAGCATTACAAGTGTTAATAAAACAATATTTTTTTAATTTATGATGGTTGTGAAATAAGGAAACCTTATTTTATTACAAACAATTTAGATTAAAATAAATTTAATTATGTTGTATTTTCTAAAGATAAAACTGAAGATTCTGAAGATACTGATTATCTTCCTAATTAAAACCCTGAATCAATAACAAATTTGAATGATATTACAATCTTTTTAGATTAATATGTAGAATCGGAAAATAGATGTGATTCAACAGTAAATGGTTTGTTTATAAATTCAAGACTTAACAATTATGTTCAAGCTATCCTAATAGATGATTCATATACCTAAAATTGTTTCGAATAATGTGAGAATTAATGCATAAAATCTAATTATTACAGCCAACTACTCAAAACAATGTTCAGATCAAATAAAAACCACTAATAATACAAATTATTTATTATATATACAATATATATATATATATAAGGTATATATAATATATATACTAGAAGATTTTAAACTTTCTTATGATAGATTTTATATGAAATAACGTTTTTATGATTAATTAATTTTGTTTAGCTTTTAACGCCGGCTAATAGATCCAAAAGCAATTAATTTTACATATATTTTGGTAATTATTGATATTTAGGCATACTTAAATAAGAAAATTATAATAATAATAAATTGTTTTATTATAATTACTAGACCTATGTTTCACTTCAGAAGCGTTCGGCGCTATGAGCAGCTTGTTTTTCTCGGGTGATTTTTTAGATTATTATTATTGTTTTCAAAATCTATTATTTTTCTTTTTAAATTAAAAGTTTATTTTAGAATAGTGTACTCTAAGTACTTACATATGCTTTTTTTGGCAATTATTTATTATATAACCGTGCATTTGTGTGCAAGAATAAGTTATAAGGTAAATAATTTATTGTATCTAGTATTATAAACTTTTTCTGGCTGGTATACTATTTACATATTATATAAATAGTACGCTAATTTTTGCGCTTTTTACATTTTTATATAGTTACTCGTTTTAAAGTTTTATATTGTTATAGTGTTTCTAAACTAGTTTGACAAAAATACCACATAACCAATACGGCATATTACAATAGTACTTATGTATTTAACATATTGTATGTATGTATTCAAATGTACCTCCTCAAGCAATAATAAGTCAATAGTGAATTAGTAAAGTTCGGAATAAAATAACATAAAATTACGAAAATCAGCGAGAATAAAAAACAGAAAAATATTTATCATGCAAAGGTTTTTTATATTTAACACAATACTTTTTAGTGTTCTTGTGACAATGGGCACACCGTGATTGTGTTTCACCTTCTAAATCTGCATGTTTAATGCTTAGACTTTAAACAGCTTTGGTAAGTATAATTATATGTTTTTATTAAATGTATATTTAGAACTAAACATTAAATAAAAGTTATTATATTACATTTCGATAGTTAAATGACTTTAACATATATCAGTTTCAGTTGAATGAAATAAATATGATATCAACAAGAATTTGTTTCAATGGGTATTGTATTAAGCTTGATAGTCTAAATATTAAATGTGTCATATCTTAGACTTTCAAAAGCTTTATTATGTATTTCTTGTTTTTGTAATTATTTGTTGTTAGCTTGTTTATCTATCTTACCATTGTATAGCTATTGCAGTACTTACCCCGGCAGCTGTTGTTATTCCACCAAAAAATAAAGGTATGAAAGTATTTAAGCTGACTCTCTGTAATTCATTGAATTGATTTTATTATGAATAGCCTCATAATATATCGTATTTCATTCATTTTTGAGTTAGTTATTTTATAACTAATTTGTAAAGTTTTAAAAAATGCTGAATCCTGCTGTTACTAGCGTAGATTTCCCCGTATTGCTCCAAATAACGCTGTTCGTTTTTGTTTATTATATTATTTTTATTATATTATTTTATTATATTATATTAAACTATAATATAATATAATATAAAAAAATAATAATATATAAAATAATGATTTTTGAATCTCGTTAAAATGAAACTTTCTATAAATATTCTTGTATGTCTAAATCCTTAATTTCCTATGTTGTTTGTATTCATTAAAACCACAACAAATATTTCAGATGTACAATTACCTTTACATCTTTTTCAAATATATAGCCTTTTTGTGTTAATCTTTCCTACATTACATCAGATCAGATCAGATCAGGATGAACTTTTCGTTGTAAGGTTTAGTTCTCTTGCCAATTTTCTCCAGGTTAGTCTTTCGTTAGCCAAAAGCCAGGTATGTGGATTATTAATGTTCACAGTTGTGTTCTTCAGGTCTTCTTTGATAGTTTTAAGCCGCGTATTGTTTCTGCCTTTCGCCTTGTTTGAATTAAGCGCCACATTTCCCAAAAGCTTTTATCACTGGTATGTTGTTGTCCATTCTTAGGATGTGCCCGCGACTATTTCCTTCTTCTGTGTTTAATGGTGGTACTCCAGTTTGCCATATTGTTGCTGATTTTATAAATTAAATTTTTAATTTTGTCATACCATCTGATTTTATGAACTCTTCTTAGTAGTTTTCTTTGAAAAATGTCTATTTCAGCATTTGTTGATTTGTTTGATGACCAAAGTTCGGAGTTGTGAAGGAAAACTGGTGCTATGTAAGCATTGAAGACTCTGATTTTGGTATTGATAGAGATTTTGTTGTTGTTGAAAATGTGGTGGTGTTTATTCATCATGGCCATAGCCAGCCTTTTTCTATTTGAGATGTCTTCTTTGGTTCCTAGTTTGGACCCTAGAACTTTGCATTGTTTCCATTCTTCATTGTCTTTTGAGAAGGTATATTTTTCTGTTTTATCTTTGTTGATTTCTAGATCATGGTTTTTGAGTTGTTGTGGGATTTCTTCCAGAATATTGTTTATTTTTTATTTTTCCTTCAGGATCCATAAGATGTCATCTGCATATTGCATGTCTATTTCTTTGTTGTCTTTGTTGTTTTTACGATATGTTTTATCTAAGAAATTGTCAATTAGATTTGGGTCCAACGCGTTGGCAAGATAGGTTAGGTTCCTACATTAGGTAATTAAGTATACGATTAAAACGTTAAACAATCACAGCATTTTCTTCATAATTTAAATGTTTAATACATCTCAATATTATATGTTCTTTTAAATATATTTATTAAATATTATTGTTCTGTTCCTATATCAAACCATAAATTCCTAGGATGGATTTTAAACAGTTTTTACAGTTGTACTTTTTAGTGTAACATACCAAATAAATCTGGTACATAAATCGATATATTTACTAACATGAATTTGAATCGAATATATGTATATATATATTAAGGAATATTTCTATGTGTATAAAGTTGCATTTATATAAAATCAAAATAATAGGATTTTTAGGTAATATGTTCAGCATAAAACTATAGCTTTAAAATATATCATATTACTACTTTTAATGTTCAATTAGTATAAAACAATAAAAATCTATATTTTAGATAAAATAGATGATTGTTTCAACAATGTTATATATTATTTTTAGAAAGTAATTTATTTAAAATATGCCCAATATATCTGGCACTTTTTCGTATATTATAAAACTTATTTTAGTTGTATAATTTCTAAAAATAAAAAACATGATTTTTTAAAGAATAACCGGTAGATTAAGTTAAAATCCATAATATTGTAAACATGTCTAAATATATTGTCTAAAAAAATAAAAAATAAACTTTTAAATAAAAATCGTAAAAAAATAGTTTAAAACAATTATTTAGGAGTTTAAATATTTATTTATATTTAAATATAAGATTATTTAATTTATATATAATTCCTAATTATAATATTGCTCAAATATGTTTGACATTATTGGTATCAACAATTATTTGTTTTAACAATTTTAAAGTTTCATTCCGTAAAAATTAATTATATATATAGTTTGATGTGTTTTTACTCGAGTAAAAATCTTTTAAATCATAATTTGATCATGATGATTCGAAGCAGGAAATATCCCCATTATTATTTTCGTGTATGATTGCGTTTTAATAAAATTTTAAAAGCAAGACAAGAAATTGCACCAATGTAAAACAAATTATTACGATTATTAATTGAAAACAATAAATGGTCAGCATTTATTAAAATGTTTTTGGTAATATTTATTTGACTTTAAGTCTATAAATGAATACATTTATTAAAACAGCTGTTCTTCCTTTTGAATATGTTTAGTTCAATTAAATAGTCATTTCAACAATTGTTAAGTGTTCCTATACTTTCATACTAAATTATGAGTAAAGACCATTATCGTTGATCATATCATTTCCACTGCCTGTCAAAAGTTACAAAATGTAATGAATATATATAAAATATTATATTTCAGTATGTAAGCAATTTTTTCATAATAAAGATGATGTTCAATATACGCAAAAATATTGTTAACTTTTCATATTTTTTCAAGGATTCAAAACTGTATTTGCTAGGATACCTTTTGGAATACATATCAAAAACTGTATCAAGGTCCACATTCTTTCATATTATGATTTCTGTAAACATACTTATTATACAGGTAGAATTTTCCATGCTGCGCTACGATAATGT
>JAUZND010051266.1:0-19436 GCA_034780555.1 Coelogynopora nodosa | reverse complement strand
AACACCTAAGCTGAGATATTATCTTGACCGCCAGATCACTTAAGTAAACATGCCTGGCTATTTCCCCTTGATTTACGTACAATGTAATTCAACAAATCTCGACCCTATTTTTAATCTTTTTTCTCCCTTTTTCTAATCTTTTCCTTTTCTTTTCCCCGCTTTATAAATACCACCCCAGGTGTCGTGGGATCTATCGATGACTTTTAGTAACTCAAATAGAACCGTATTTGTTCTAATAATTAATTTTTTTTAAGTTCTTTCTGTCATTAAGTAGAGACGAAGTGACCTAATATAATATGGTTTGCTCTAAATAGCGCAGGGTTCATTTATCTAGTAAGAAATAATATACGTTCTCCAGGTGCATTATTCTCCCGACAACGTTGCGTGAGATCAACTTTGTGCAGGAACAATATGAAATCTGTTTGCCTCGAAAAGTATGCATGGTCACTCTGAATTTTGCAACATTCAATCTGGCAAGATAGACTACTAATTTGCCAATATTATAGATTGTAGTGTTTCTAAATTTTCTTATGATATGATTCCGGTAAATAGGTGTGTGCTTTTACTACGTATAATGATTCGATCCCTGGAGTACCGTTTTGATTATTTGCTGACATCAGAACAGACTGTAGTCTCATGTTTGAAAACACACGTGTTGGTTGTTCAGACAACACAATATTCTATATTATCGGCTGATCTTATCATTCTTGTTTCACCTGTTCTCTTTTCGTTGACCACTTAGATCTCCATTTCTGGAACTGTCCCAGTTTGCTGGATACCAACTCTATGGCAAGGAGGTTGTCCCTGCCGGTGGCATAATCACTGGAGTGGGACGTGTCAGCGGGTAAGTTGACCTCCATGTTTAGTTATCGATTTTAAAAAGATATGTATATTTAGTTATCAAGTAGTGTACCATGTATATTTGCGACAAGAATAATACTGTGTGGTCCAAACGTGTCCAGAAATCTTTTTTAGGGGTGGCGGGGAATTCCATTTTGATCAGCCCCTCCCCGTCTCTCTTTTCTTCACCCGCACCCTTAGTTTCCCTCCCTTTTTTTCCTACCCCCTTTTGCACCCCTTGGGCAGGTGCTCTGTGTACTCCCCTGTTCATTAGAGTAATATTTATTCAACTGAAAAAGGTAGTGATATATTAGCTCGTATTTTGTAGTAATTGAAACCAGTATCATGCAATTTTTAAATGAAATATTTTGTCTAGAATTTTGCAGATATACAATGAATTCATATAACAAATAAATATTTACTTTTAGTAGTATTGCGAAATCCATTAAAATAGTTTATATCCGATGTTATACTATATATTATAATCTTTTTTTTTGTGGTTTTGTATTTATATTGCTAATATAAGAGCTTGACGTTTCCAGTTACAATTACAGAAGTCACAGAAGACAGATCTTCTCTCGAGAATTCAGATCTGTTCTAAAAGTCCAATTAAAATTTGTAATACTAAATAAATTATCGTTAACATTTTACATAATATAACACCAGACAGACTTTGATAAAGGTAGCATAATATGTTTTTCTTTATATTTTCTACATACAATGTTATACGGGACTAAACTTTCCATTTCTCTCTCTCTCTAAAACTTGCCTTTTTAACAAAATACGAATATAGGAAAGTGTACTCCATGTTTAGATGATATGAGATAATTGAATTCCCCCTGTACGTAGCGTCATTGTGTCAACCTATTTGAGTAATATTGACCTGCTCTCGTTCCCGCTAGTGTGGAGTGCATGATTGTGGCTAATGACCCAACCGTGAAGGGTGGATCGTATTTTCCTATCACAGTCAAGAAGCACATTCGCGCTCAAGAAATAGCCATGCAGAATCACCTGCCCTGTATCTATCTCGGTAAGACTACAAACTGTCGCAAATGCCATAGACGTAGATGTTTAACTATAATAGGGATCTCGATGGAGCATATTATGTGTTTTGTATAATGCATAATATATAATATTATTTAGTACTATATAGTAAAATAAAGCAAAATCGATTATTTCAATATCTATAGTCGATTATTATCGATCCATGGCTATCAACTTAATTTAATTGTTTAACATTTTTTAGTGCGTGAATTATTTAGTTTAATAGTGATTTCTTCAAACATTTCTTCAACTGCATTAAAATTATTTCAATATATTCAATTTAATTATTCTGACGATTTTTTCCATAATAAAATATTAGGATAAATACTATATATGCTCACAGATCAATAATGGATGTATATATATGCTCACAGATCAATAATGGATGTATATATATGCTCACAGATCAATAATGGATGTATAAATATGCATACAGATCAATAATGGATGTATAAATATGTACACAGATTGACTAATATATTGTTTCTGACTGAGTTGGTTGCCGTTTCTAGGCAGGGTTAACTTGTCATTTCTCACATTGTTCCCCTGACTGCTCTTTATCTCCATGACAACCTTTAGTTGACTCTGGTGGCGCTAATCTGCCTCGACAGGACGAAGTGTTTCCCGATAGGGACCATTTCGGTCGAATTTTCTACAATCAGGCCAACTTGTCCGCTGCTGGAATTCCACAGGTTTGTTGTAATTGTTTAATGTACAAAATAATGTCGTATAGGGCTATTTTTATTAAGTTTTCATTTAAGATCTTTGGTTTTGTCTTCCTTTGGGGCCTCTAACCTTTATTTTTGGATTTGCGCTACAGTATTGGTTCGTCCCTTTTTCCAACTTTAGTAGTATTCTGATGTTTTATGCAAAGTAAAAAATAAAGTCACTTTGTTCTATGACTTTCAGATTGCAGTGGTCCTAGGCTCGTGCACAGCAGGAGGTGCCTATGTCCCCGCCATGGCAGAACAGTCGGTGATTGTGGGCAAACAGGGCACCATCTTCCTGGCGGGTCCCCCTCTCGTCAAGGCGGCCACTGGAGAGGACATAACTGCCGAAGATCTTGGCGGCGCCGACCTCCACTGCAGGTAAACTTGATTATATACTGGTTTTGCTGTATACTACTGCTACTAGGGAGAGTAGTATATGGCTTTATATTGTGTTTATGTAAATAATTAAATATATAATTTCTTGAAATTTAAGGATTAATTTGTATGTGTGCTTTAAATTGTGTAGTTATTTTCCTTTTTTTCTTGTTCGTTTGTTTGTAATCTTTGTTCCAGTTTCTTCTGGTTTGGTCTTCATTCATGTATTGTGCTTTGTTTTCTTTAATCTGCCTGATTCTATTTGGTATTGCATTTCTTTTTATTTTAGTTTATGTATCCGTAGTAACTTGCAATCCCAGGTCATTATTGTCATGTTTCCTTAAAAAAATAAGTTTTTAAAAATATGTTATTCATTTATATGTATAATATTTAAGAAGAAATTCATGATATTTTGTACAAATACGTTTAATTTCACTATTTGTGTAATTGCTCATAATTTGTTGAAACATATTGTAGCATAATGGGTTCGAAACACCCTGACTATATTTTTATTGTAAAACAAAAACCACATCCAAATGTCTGCACTGTAATAACTGAACTGTAGTTAACTGATCTGTTGAATGTTACTCACCTTTAGCAATTATGCTGTAGTTTATTGTGATATTATTATTTATTATTAAAATAATTTATTTTAAACTTATACTATATGATGTCGCCGTAATTTTTTTGTAAAACTATTCAATTAATTATTTCGTCTGAATGAGTTTGATAGTTAGCAAAGAAAAAATAAAATGTTTACACATACGAGCTTTTTATTCTGTGGCTCATTTTGTAGTGTATCTCTATATTTATTTATCCATGGAGAGAAATTTAATTTATTATTTTAACTATGAAAATAATCCCCAAAACATTTTTTAAATTTAAATAGATGGTAATAAAAGTGTATTTTTAAAATAATTAAGTGGTTTCCAGTTTGAAATATTTGTTATCTGCATTCATACGTAGTCTTTAAAAGTCATGATTTTTAGAAAATTTTCGAAAAAACGAGTGAAACTTCAAAAAAACAAAAATGGATGGTCTTTGCCTCCCAAACCCCCTCAAAGGGCTTCAGAGCCCGTATGCTATGTTTTATACTGCTGAATCTTCACAGTACACACGACCACAGATAGTCTTGAAAATGAATCTGTATTATCACTATGTTATTGCATACTTAACATTGACTGGGGTCCCGGACACCCACCTGTCCTATGTTACCCTTGTGTTTTACTAGAAAGCATAACATGTCCCCTGGTGTACTAAAACCAATACGACACCCCCCCGCTACAGAAAGTCTGGCGTGACGGACCACTATGCACTGGACGATGAACATGCGCTCCACATTTCCCGCAAGATTGTTCGCGATCTCAACCGACCCAAGACAGTTCCGGTGGGTTGGGTGTTTCCACTGTATTTCAGGTTTTATGGATTTTATGCATTACATAAGTGTCGTAACCTGACCAGTCTAACCTGGTTATGGGGTTTAATTTCTCGACACAGAATATACGTTTACAGATGGTAAGATTGCGAATCTCAGTAATTAAAATCCAGTGGAGTTAAATCGTGAACTTTAATCTTCTTTTGATAATGAATTTCGAAACTAGAAATAAACGATATTATTGTTTTAATGAAATATGGTTTCTTTTAAATCTCATTTTGTTGGTTTATAATTATCTTATTAATAATTGTAGATTGCTTCATTATAAAATAAAATATCTGCACGCATGCTATCCACTGAACTAACGTTTTACATACTTGTATTTGAGGACATGTTTACGAATGTGTGAAATGATATCTTTTAAATATTTTTCTATCTTTATAATAATCATTATATGTCAATTTTATCGATTGCATTGTTCATTGTTTGCATTGCATTTTCAGCGTACTGCTAAAAACTCACTAAAATATTTAGTAATTTACCAACATTTGAAAAATATGTTGATTTGGAACGCATCCTGCATGCTATTAATTGATTCAGACTAATATAATGTAAATATTCCACGTCGTGTTTCATAATTATATACTCTTATTTGAGTGCAGGACATCGTAAAATATGTTGGCTCACGACAGAATATGTGAACGAGCATGTCCTCATGTGTTGCCACGGTGTCGTGTCCAGGTGACCGGACCCCTAACCGACAGTCAGTCGTATCGATTTGACAAAGAATCAATAAACTTATGATATTATTCATTTCGTTAGGTGCAACTCAGGATTTATAAGAAGAAAAACTAAATTTTATTCCAATTAATAATCATTTATAATGTAATGTTATTGAACTGTTGTTATTTGACAATGCTCTACTCTCAGAACATATGAACCAACATGTCCTCCATGTATCGGTGTACTGTATACAGGTGACCTTGGGGGACCCCGAACCGCCGCTGTACCCCGCCGAGGAGCTGTACGGGATAGTGGGGGCCAACCTGAAGCGCACATTTGACATGCGGGAGGTGATCGCTCGGCTGGTGGATGGCAGCAGATTCGAGGAGTTCAAGCCGCTCTATGGAGAGACTTTGGTTTGTGGTGAGTTGGACACTGTTTCAATGACGTGCAGTGAACTTTCTTACCGTGCAGTGTCGTTTCTTGTCATGTGGAATCATTTCTTGCAATGTAGAGTGCTTTCTTGTCATGTACAGTGGTTTCTTGCCACGTAGAGTCATTTATTGCCATGTAGAGTCATTTATTGTCATGTAGAGTGGTTTTTTGTCATGTACAGTGGTTTCTTGCCATGTAGAGTCATTTCTTGCCATGTAGAGTCATTTATTATCATGTAGAGTCATTTATTATCATGTAGAGTGATTTTTTGCCATGTACAGTGGTTTCTTGCCACGTAGAGTCATTTATTGCCATGTACAGTGGTTTCTTGCCACGTAGAGTCATTTATTGCCATGTACAGTGGTTTCTTGTAATGTAGAGTAATTTCTTACCAAGTAGAGGTTTTTTTCGACATGTAGGGTCATTTATTGTCATGTAGAGTCGTTTATTTAAAAATGTATCGTTCTCTCAAAATTAGACTATTTAATAAATTTAATGTGAGCCAGGTTTCAAAGGAAAATTATGTAGAATATGTTGATATTGTAATCGAAAATGTATTGTTGGAATCTTGTTATATTGCTTTTTTTCAAAAAATATTTTTGTCCTAACTATGTTCACCGCCAATTTGAGAGTGCGACTATAATCTCATCTGTTCTCTCCTCTCCCCCAGTGTTCACTCGTATCTGGGGCTACCCGGTGGGCATCCTGGCCAACAACGGGGTTCTCTTCGCGGAATCTGCCCTCAAGGGGACTCACTTTATTGAGCTCTGCTGTCAACGGAACATTCCACTGCTCTTCCTCCAGAATATCACAGGTTGGAGCCAGACGTGCTGCAAAAATTGCGAGATTTTATCTGACTTAACAGTTTTATGATCTGCAGAAGTACTAGAAGTAGCGGATATTTATAATTTCCTTGGTAAACTAGCTATAGCATAATGATTTGTTTACGGTTGTCGATTGTAGATATTAAAATAATACAACTAAACATTTACATATTATCCTTTAAAAGGGCAGAATTGTAATTAAAATATTTCATTTATATTACGATTATGTTAATGTTTATATAATCGATAATATAATCGCTTTATTTTGACCACTGCCATGCTATAAATGGAACGTCTCGTTCATGTCGCCTTATTTAAAAAGTCTCACATCGCCTTATTATTTCGCCTTAAATGAAGAATACAAATAAATATTATTACATAAAGTAAATATATTCTATTTACAGAATCATAAAATAATAAAACAGAATAGTTAAAAAGTTTAAACAGAATCATAAAATATTGAAAATTTAAAAATCAAATCTCATTAATCGAGTCCTCATTAATTGCAGTAAACTTGCATTCTGTGTTCTTTCTGAATTTCCAGTAAGTTTTTGCATTTCTACGATATCTAGTAATTTAAATTTAGCATAAAACCATTGAGGCACAAAATATGCCCTCCTAGATGATGTTATAACTCCATAATACTAAATTAAAGCTGTCTGTGTGGATACCCGTTTGTGTGTATCTCTAATAATTTACTATCCATAAACTAAAGTAAGTTTTAACTCAGCTTGAATTAAACTACATAATAACTTTTGCTAACTACGTAGAATACGGCGAACTGAAACAAATGGATAAAGCCAAATGAACGAAGGTTTTGTTAATTTGATTACGTAATACCAATTAAGTTGGTACAATAATAAGGCGAAATTATACATAACGACATAAGAAACATTCAATCAGTGTATTACATAATCTAGTCGATAAATGTTAAAATTGTTGCAATAACAAAACTTGAATCGCTATTGACTGGAATTAATAGCTTACATTCTTTATTTATATATATGAAATGTATACATTTAACTATCATAATAATAAGCATTGAAACAAAGATTGCGTGTAAGTTTTATGTCTCAATTACTAATAAAATGTTATATTTAATTGTGATCATGACATTTGTGCATACATTATGATCTAGATGCTTACAATATTGCAATATATTTGTTGTTTTTAAAATTATAATAGGCTATTCAATAGTTATGCTAGTATGATTGTATTGTATACACTTTTTCATAATAAAACAATTATACCAACCTGTCATTGAAGAACATTTGGTCCAATATTAAATTATAATTTTTTCATTAAGAATCACAATATATTATAAAATAATATCACAATTCTTTGACTATAATATACTATTTTATTACAGTTATATTATGTTATTATAATAGCCTATTCTTACCGATATTTAGTTAGTTATTGTATATCTTTAATTTTTAAATAATTTGAATTAGTACAATATCTTCAAAATTAGTACATTATTTTCCAGAAGTATTGAAACAAGTAAGAAAATAATGTACGTTAATTTAAATGTTCCGAATTTTTTTATTATTAAAATCATTAATTAAAATATCGATACGAATAGGCTATGCCAGATAATATACTCGTCGCTGAGGGACTCGGACGTTCTTTTCTGAAAATTTAGAAAACGCGTACATTATCTATTACCTAATTTACTTTTATTGTAAAATCCTGCAATTCTTAATCAATATATGTATATAATTGATTGATATATCGATTATTGATCTTGCTGCCTCCACTCAGGATTCATGGTTGGACGGGAGGCAGAAGCGGGCGGCATCGCCAAACACGGAGCCAAGTTGGTGACCGCGGTAGCCTCGGCCCGTGTGCCCAAACTGACAGTGCTGGTGGGGGGCAGCTATGGCGCCGGCAACTACGGCATGTGTGGACGGGCCTATTCTCCCCGGTTTCTCTTCACATGGCCCAACTCGAGGATCTCGGTGATGGGGGGTGAACAGGCCGCCAATGTCCTCGTCCAGATATCACGGGAGCAGCGCGAGCGGGAGGGGAAGAAGGTGCGATTTATACCATATTCTGTGTTCCTGTCTGGTCAGTAGTAGGAGGATTGTCGACTATGGATCACCCCCCGACAGCTCTCTTACTATTAATGTATCTTATTATTCAAGGACCTGTCATTTATCTCTATGGGAGCAGTAGGCGCTATTAGTAGCCAATTTAGCCGAAGAGGAGTCGCAATACTACTTATAAAAAAGTTAAAATATTTTCAGAATAAAGGATTCTATGACTGAATATAAAATTATATATACTTTTTGATCAGATAGTTCTAATATTTTTAAAACATCTAAAAAGGCTATTTTAACGATTTATTTTGAATCGCGCATTACGTCATACTGTTTAGTTACGTGGTAGACTACGAAAAGCGATGGAAATGTAAAAATGTATACAATTATTAAATGACTGGAAATTTCTAAACTATAGCCTTAGTATATAACGAGCAGTAATCAATTTTAGGTCACTTTGTCACCCTGTTTGTTGTTTTTAGTGTAGCCCTATGGAAAGCCCACAACACCTTATAATCACGGATGTCCTCTCTAGCATCCCAACTCCTCCCCTCCCCATTCAGCTAAGTCCCGAGGAGGAGAGCGCCATCAGAGACCCAGTGCTCCGCAAGTACGAGGTGGAGGGACATCCATACTTCGCCAGTTCTCGCCTCTGGGATGACGGGATTATCGATCCGGCGGACACTCGCAAGGTCATGGCACTCGCGCTCAGTTCCTGTCTCAATGCGCCGCAGGAGCAGACGCGGTTCGGTGTCTTCAGGATGTAGATGTGGAGGAGGGGAGTAGGGAGACTTGGTCTTGGTGCTACTGCGAACAATGACCTTTGATATTTATGTGCCATGATGCGGTGGATTAGAGTGATGTCATAGCTTGCTCTCTCTCTCTCTCTCTAGGGATTCTCCTATGATTTGATGTTTCAATTTGGCGCAAATAATAATATTATATAATATAAATTCACATATTATGTCAACGTCGGCTGATATATTATTCGCTTACTCAAAAATTTATTAATTTATATTTTCAAGAAATATTCACACTTGCCTAAAATACAAAAAAAAACTAATACCATATTAAATGTTAATATTTGTTGAATTAATTTCAAAATTCTAAAATCATTTCTGTCATAGATTCTATTATGCTCCTCTGACTTTTATGATGTGTAATATAATTACGACGAAATATTGAACATTTAAAATTAACCTTTTTTTGAGTATTTTTGGAGTATTTAAAATAAGTTTATTGTTTACATAATGTTTTATTTTGCACCAAAACAAACCAAGAGTAATTTGAAAAAGAATATAACAGAAAAGTTAAACATTAACGTACGTGTAAGATCAATCAGTCCAACAATTTTCTTCAATATTAACTTTGATGGACATGAATTCGCAGGACTATTGAATTAAATGATAATCTCTTTATTTTGCAGAGCAGATTTAAGTAGGCTAATTTAATCCAGTTGCCATGAGAGAGTAAATAAGTTTCATCGGCTTATTTAGTTTTTAGTTTTATGACAACACAATCATTTCACCGCATATTGTAATCACTGCATTCTGGATATTATAATATATGAATTGTACGGCTGTTATTGTAGTTCAACCTCCTGGTATTATTGTACCTGATCAGAACTCTAGAGGTATCTTATCACTGAATGAATACTGTTGTCATTATAATATATTTACCGTTTACTTTTGTCTGTTTTTGAGTCATGGAGTTTGAACTAGGTTTTGAAATTTAGTGTTTAAAACATTATTCAGTGTTTAAAAGATACAGTACTTATTGGTTTTTTGTGTTTTTTAAAAGTGTTAATAAATTTGGATTACTCATCCGTTACATTTTTTCTTAAATTCTCCTAAAATTAAAACTATTATTTTTTTCCAACTTATCCTGAATCAATAATGTAATAAATCAATATTTAAATTTTCTTAAATTTTGTAACAAAAACAATATATTGTTTGAATCAATAATTTTCAAATAACAGAGTTTGTTTATCTTAGCACAGGAATTACTTGGTAACATTGATTAATCTGAATAATGTTTTTAGCGTATTATGCAATTCTGTCCAAAAGGTTATCTGTTATGAGTATATACAGTATGTCTACATCATAGAGGTAGTTTTAATAATTCTTGCCTCTTAGCCAATTGATCTGTAATTATTGACTTTCGTTCGATATTTATATATTTAAATAACAATATCAGAATATCATCATAACATGCAATCATATTGTAGGATGTTTCAGTTCTGATGTACACAATTATTAATAAAGAAATAGTTTGTGTATAATTTTTCGTTTTTATTTTGAATGCTCTGTTTGTTTAGTTTTATTTATTGTTTATCTTTTGTTAAGAAAACATACTTTTTGTTGAACTGCCTTCAACGTAGTGATTATGATAAGCTCAAAAGAAAATGTATGGTTACCTATAAATAACATTTGCTAGACGTAGCTATATGAAATAAAAGGGGAAAAATGGGAATTGTTATCTCCGCGTATTATAGCATTTTTAATATTAATTTTGTCAAAATGAGTTAATTGTGAATGACCATCGATTTAATTTTAAAATGCCATCGAAATCGTGTTTGAATTGACAGTATTTTTAGCCATATATATTTAGCGATACATTATATGAGCAGCATATAAATAATGCAGCACAGTAGTGCTATTTTGTTTGTTTAAGCTTCATATTTATTGGTACATATATATTGTGATCTAAATACAATAAAGCTATCATGAAAATAGATAAAGTCATCTTTTAAAAAATAATTATCTTGAGACTTATAACCATAAATTTTATCGTCTTGGTCTCTTTTGGCCACTTCGAAAGACTTTTAATTTACGTATAGGATTAAAATTATTTGACAATTGTTGTATACCTTTCTTCTTTTATATAAAGTAGCTTATATTATTATACTGTGGAGTTATTCCCTCAAGCGACCTCTCCTTTGCAATAATTGTAATTTCTTCGTTTATTTCTCTCTAGAACCATTCATAAGAATATATATACACCTCTACATGAGTGTTAATAACTTAAATTCAAGATTTATAAATCAATAATAATTATAAAGAGATGAAGGACCACTAGGATACGTTGTTATAAATCTGGAATCATGCATCCCATTTAATTTACTAATTAAATAGTCTCCATTCAATTAATATATATTTTTTAATTGTCGTAGAAAGATAATATTGTTGAGTTGCTTCATTGTTGACATGACGACACTGGTCTCACTTTTAGAATTAATCTCACCCAACAATGTCATTGGCTGAAGAACTCCTCGCTGACCTTGAAGACGTCGGTAACGAGGATCTCGATGGCGACGCCATGGGCAACGACCTTGAACTGGAGGAGGTTGGCGGCCTTGAGGAGGCGTGAGAGGAGCTGCAGGGGGGAGGTCCAGGTGGGAGTAGGGGAGTCCTGGGGACGGGGGGTGGACTGGGCCCAGCGGGGTCCTGCTCGGTGCGGACTTTCGCCAAGCTGAGGGACAGTCACAAGGTGGGTCGGTTTGTTGCTGTCGTAAATCGATATATTGATTGATTGAAATGTGTTGTTTTTCTTTTTCAAAATTTAGAATTATCTTATTGAGTGTTTGTAAATCGATAAATTTAATATTTTTCAAGGTTTAGAAATAATAGAAATAATATAGCAATATTATAATTATGTTTAATTGCAGTCTGCCTTTGAATGGATCATTATGTCATTCATATAATTGCGGAAATTAGAGTAACCAGTGTAGCTTACTTTTTATCACTACTAATTTTTTGGTTGTCACGATTAGTGAAAAAGTGTATTTTATTAATTTTGTTGCTACGAATTTTGCGAATCCTGGATAAATAAACCCTATTATCTATTTCACCTCATTTGTGAGTAAAACATTTATGAATTGTTTATGTTTAACATTAATTAAATAAATATATTTATTGAGACTAAACATATTATTGACTATACAATTTCGTATTATGTTTTTAGTGTGGTAGACATTTTATTTAACTTTTGTCGCAAATAAATAACACGTTTGTTACATTTTCAACTGATACTTTTGGTTACTGTCTCTTGGATTTTAGCTTGCTGAAGTTATGAAAAATATTGACATTCACTCCAAGGAAGACAGACGGGTTGGAAGTATGTTTATTAATGAAATATTACATTAATTACGATGTCTGTATATAGTGATAGCAAATATAGCGCTGTATTAATTATTTCTGAATACTGAAACCCTGTTGATGAACTTTATTGTAAATTATCATCTTCTATAAAATATGTTATTTTAGCTACATCTTTTAATCGTAGATTCCATGTGTCGCTGTTTATCTTAATATTTACAATATTGTTACTAAAGTTTTATGATACAAAATTATTATATATAACTTTTAAATTCACGTTTAATTTATTTTTATAATTAAATTTCACCATTTCATCATAATATTATTATTTATTATTTATGATTTAAATGACAAAAAAAAATATTTCAAGATTTTTTTTTTATAATTATATTTGTTACTGACAGTAGTATACTGAATTAAGTGGACATATTTGCAGATCAGTTTATTTAAAATTGAAATACTGCATATTTTGTTATTTATATTTTGTTTTAAAAATAATTATTTTTATTTTACTCAATAAATATTGTTGTTGTTGTTTATCTTCAGTTGAGGGACCCATAGAAAGCGACCCCGAATATCAGCTAATTGTCGAGGCCAACAACATCACCGTTGAAATCGACAATGAAATTAGTACGTCAGCTTTGAAATTAACTCATGATATCTAGATATTAATTATGTCCCTCGTAATGTCACGTGTCTGTTCCGCCTTTCTTCGTCCCAGATGTGATCCACAAGTTCACGCGCGATATTTATTCGAAACGGTTTCCCGAATTGGAGTCGCTGGTCCCAACTTCGATGGAATACATGAAAACCGCAATGGTGAGTTAGAATTTGATATCAATATTTTTCACATTAATTTAATTCAACATTATTCAATAATAGATGTTTTGTAAATCTCTTATCATAATTTGTAATAGTCTTTACCTCAGTTGCTTCAATGTAACAAATTAAGCTTATAGAAGAGACAATTCAGCTCAGTTCTATTATTTTACTTCTTTGGTGAGTGTAAACTCAAAAGTTCAACTAAAATCAAAGAGGACTATGCTAGAAGCTATTTAGTTACAACCCATAGTAAAGTAACCATTACATTTATTGTATAATTTTACAGATATGTTAATAAAAAAAATGGTTTTATTTTCAGTGGGAGCCATTGGCATTGGTTAATTACATATTATTATAGTTCTGAAGGGGTTTGTTTATAAATTAATCGCTTTTATAATATGATACATACACTCGGTGCTGTATCAACCTAATAATGTTTCGTATTTAAATTGAAAAATGAGTAAATAAAATTAGTAAAAAATATTTGGTTAAAACAAGTTGTCTACGTAATGTTTGTAGATCAAGCGTTACTAACTACAACGGTTGCTAATTCAATTTTTAAACCGTTGCTAACAGATGATTGCTACCCTAGTGTTATTAAAACTAGGGTATGTGTCTTCCAAACGAACATAGTAATTCAGTTGGCACTGTCAGCTAACTGATAATCGGTTATGGAAACCCTATTCATTGTTGTCCATAGCAACCGTTGCTACTGCGGGTTAAGTATCCTCTGAGTGGGTCTTTATTTTTTTTACAAATGTCAAAGAAACAAACGACGACGTTTTTCGCTTGCGTGTCAGCAAGAATCACATTGAAAAGAATATGAGGCAAACGGTTGAAATTAAACAACAGGGTTCTCACTGACTGTTCAATAATAATCTTAAAACTGGATGATTCTTGGACCTTCCGCTTATGGCTTGCATGTTGGAGGTTAAAAATAAATTTCCTAATTGTTTTAGTCTCCACTATTATGCGCGTATAACATTTCTGCCTATTTTTTGTAAATTTTTGTAAGGCATAAAAAGAAGTGATACAAAGTCTCACCTACCTATTGCATGATTGAAAAAACTCATAGAGTCAATTGACATGCTCAGATCAACACACCGAGAAAAGTGAATTGGGTGCAAATTTAAAAAAAACATGTTTTACCGGGAATTTAATATTTAATAAAAAAGATCAAATTATGTCTATTCATTTTATAATGCGCAATCAATATATTATTATGCGAACATAAAATATACATTAGCATACAATTATAATATTAATAATTGTTTTCGAAACTCACACACATATATATATATATATATATATATATATAATATATATATAAACAAAACAAAACATTTATACGAAATAAAATGAAATTGTAATAAATAATAAGTATAACAACATTTCATATACTGTATAATATAAACGAAAAAAATCTGTACGAAATTTATTTGTATTTACTATCAGGGTTAGTAAAGCCCTTTGAAAACCCTTGAAATTGGTCTGACAATTTAAAAATAATTGAATTTTGTTTCATTATAAGATAAATGATTTCTCATTGTTTTATTCTACAACTGACATTAATATTTTCTATTTTTTTTAAATTTGTGTTTCTGTGGAGTCTTATAAAAGTAAAATTTCTGTTTTATTCAAAGATATTAATATCCAATATTGATTATTGTCATTTCCCCACCCCGTCGCAGACACTAGAGAACGACATATTGGACCGGTCGAAGAACAGCCCCGCCCTGCAGTCCTATCTGACCCCGGCCACCCTCATGGTGGTCTCGGTCACCGCCTCTACAACCCAAGGCTGTCAGCTGAGTGAGGGGGAGCTTTCCCGGGTTGGGGAGTCCTGCAAAATGGCACTGGAGCTGCAGGACTTCAAGTCCAGGATTCTCGTCTATGTGGAGTCGAGGATGTCCATCATTGCGCCGAATCTCACGACAATAGTGGGATCCACTGTTGCCGCCAAGCTCATGGGTGAGGCACTGTCTGTCTCCGTCTTTTAAATTTGATTTTGAATATGAAATCTACGTCAGCCGTATCCACAATCAAGCAAAACATGTTGCCTATATTTTGTTACATATTTTCAATAATTCTGTCTTCACTTAGTAATTTAGAAAAGTCGTATCCAAAATGAGGGAAAATGTTGTGCTAATCCACGACAAACTTGACTGCCGCTGAGCTGGTCACGTGTCGGTGTCAGGAATATTGTTCACAATTTTTCCGAGTTTCTATTGCAGTGCTGCCAGTAGTAAAAATTTACAAATTTTACCTGCGTTTTTTCTAAATATTTGTAATTTTTGCGTTTTTTCTAAAATGTGTTTATATATTTTTTATATCATGTTTTTTCTAAATATGTGTGTATAATTTTTTACATAATGTGTTTTTGATCAACTAAAAATAGTTGTGTAATGTATATATAATTTAAAATTTGACTACGTATTTTTCTTGTATTTACCATATATACATAAATGTACCTACCTACATATTTACATTATTATGTCAAATAAAACATCCAATTTTTTTCAATAAGTAATTTGTTTAAACTTGCTTCAAAGAATATGAATAAAAATTGAAAAATAAAATGACTTCTTACGAGACCTAGTTTGTGGAACATAAAATATATCATTAGATAAATATCTTGAGTCATTTATATGCATTCTAGGTTTTTCCGCGATACGCCCGGATTTAGAGGCTTCGCTTCCGCGCAGCCATGGGCACCCAGGATAATGGGGCTGCGTTATTACTTCTCTTGTGTGTTATTATTTTAAATAACACTACTGGCAGCACTGATATTGGACAATATCGATGTTAACCTAGAAATTGTCAGCTGATCATGTATACAATTTAATAATTTTGTATTGTTCGTATTTGTCCATTTATTTTAATTTATGCTTTATTTTACCGTGTAAACAGGAATTTTTCAAAATCGGAAGAATTACACTGCATGCGCAAAACAGAAACATATATTTGTGAGTGGAAATATAGTCGGATTGATGAATTGTTGCACTTTAATAAATGACTATGACTTATAGAGGTATGGAGATTGGTTGAAAAAATATATAATATAATTAATAATATTTAGAAAACCAAATCTTGCTTAAGAATGATTGTTGACATTACTTTATTCTACACAGCAATTTCTTTACTCATTTTGAAAAAAAATATTAGTATGGATACGAAGCAGATTCTTTAAATACATAAATAATTAAATTATGTACTTGACATTTTTATGCATTATTTTAAATAAAATTATAATATTCTTTGAAGACATCATTTACATTTTGTTTTCAGATTATTTAAATACACTTTTTAAATTTACTCCCATCTATCATACCCCAGGCCACGTGTAGACAAAGCTAGGTCAACTGTAACAGCATCAATACCTATGATATTTACCACCCTTGGCTTTCGACTAACCTCAAACTGCCCCTCAGCACTCCAAGTAAACAGTCACCCCCCCTCTCATCCAACCCCTCTACAGGGCACGCGGGCGGTCTCATCAAGCTCTCCAGCATGCCCGGTTGCAATGTCCTCCTGCTCGGCTCTCAGAAGAAGACCCTGGCCGGGTTCTCCTCGGTAGCCACTCTCCCACACACTGGCTACATCTACTACTGCGACCTGGTCCAGCGACTACCACCTGACCTGAGGATGAAGGCGGCTCGACTTATCGCGAGCAAGTCCACCTTGGCCGCCCGGGTCGATGCCTTCCATGAGTCCAAGGTGGGTTTCTGCGAAATACCTGTTCAAAAATCAATAATATCGAGTGGCATACTATTTGCAGGGTTGTTACAGGCTGTTTTGTTTGACTTTTGAAAAAGTCGTTTTATTTGAAGGGAAAATTCAGGGAAGCTGAGTTTTTTTTTAATAAATTCTGGATAGAAAATATTAATTTACACTACACCATAGACCCGAGTCTTCTAGTCTGACTTGGTTGAGAAGCTCAAAAAAATGGATCGATAAAAACTCTAGAGATGTCGAAAAAGAATAACATTTCGTTATTCTCTCAAAAAGTAGCTTAATGCTTTCAGAGAAGCGAGTATGCTGAAACGATCAGAGTCAAGTGAACTGGTAAGATGCTATTTCGATTTAATATTAAGAAGTTAGTAATGCATAGCCATCATATAGTTATCAAAGTTTCTAAACGTCCCGAATTTTGTCTTCAAATGTTTTTTTGGAAAATGCGATTTAAATTAAAATAACAAAAACTCAAAGTGGAAGTCCTATTGAATAAACTATAATTATGTTATCATCCGTTTGTTTTTCCGGACAAATCAGCAAAAATCCAGACCCTAAAATAGAGGCAAAACCTGTTTTGTTTTTGTTTCGTTTGGCAACCCTGAGTTATAATCCCATGCAAAAGTCTGCCATTTAGTCCTGGAAAATGTGTTTGAACCTTGAATCCAGCATAACAGAAATAATCGGTCTCTGTAATGTTATCCTGTAGAGAATTATTTTCGTCTTTAAAATAGATATTTTTTATATTGCAATATTCACATTATATGGATATTGGAAAAATAAATAATATCGATTTTTTCACAAAGCTGTCGCGCATTATTTTACATTCTTCAATTCAGTTCAGCAAACCAACTATATTTCGAAACTGAAAGAATATTTTCAGGAGAATCGTTTACATTATGGTATTTGGGACATGCTAGAAGTTGCACTTGGAATTGTTTTAGGCATGAGGAAAACATTTTTGGATATTTTGTAAACATGTTTCTATCTGTTACAGTTAGTAAATCAATCAAAATGTGAGCCTATTGACTTGAATTTTTTTCTTCTAATCTAAGTAATGTATTAATTACGTCATCAGGTTCACAGTCAAAACCACATTAATGATTTAAATTAGTAAATTCTATTCTATTCCATTCATCAACACCACCACTAAACAAATCAACAATATAAATAAATAGGACCATAAATTATCAAAGCTACTGTTAAATAAGGAACAAAATGTTATAATAATATCAGGATGGTTTTAAGGATAAAGCAATATATTCATTCAAACAAAAGGAACGAGTTATCATTAAATCACAAACATTCATTTTAAAAAATTTACAATCTAAACATAGCTTTTACTCTATGTAAAACAGGCCTGGAGTGATAAGATGGCAAATCAAACCTGTGTATTTAAAAGACAGTCTGTCAAATCCAAAAAGAAGAAGAATAACCGAGGACAGGTCAGATTATCAGATACTAAATGTAGTTTATTTTAATTCGTAAACGACCAAACACCGATGGGTTAATTTGCCCCCCCTTCTTGTTTAATTAAATATAATTGATCCGCCACGTTATTTCTTGAATAATCTACGATTATATTGATAGTGAATGATTTATAATGTTATGTTCTGTATGTTGATGTCTCAGATAATCACGATTTGAAGATCCACACTTTTAACGCAAACTATTTCGTACAAATAGTAACTTTTTATGGGTATTATATATTTTCAATAAAGTTGTACATCTTTTCCTATTGTCAGCTTTTAAGTGGTTCTATAAACAAAATGGCAGGTAGCGTTTTCGCGCAATATAATTCAAAGCCATTTGGTAGTTTTTGAAAAGCCTAAATCCGAAATATGTTTAAAGACTCAATCGACATGTTTTTTCAAGTTCCTCAACATGAACACTGTAGATAATCTTCTCCACCCCCCAGGACGGCAGAATCGTGGAAAATATAATGTCGGAAATCGACAAGAAATTGGACAGGTGGCTCGAGCCTCCCCCGGTCAAGCAGGTGAAAGCGTTACCTGCTCCTATCGATCCACCCGCCAAGTGAGTCACTCATATTATCAATCCATCCGGATCAGAACAGTTCTTATTTGTTAACCCTTCGTATGTGGACATACTTTTTAGGGTTTGCTACGTGGGGGGGTATTTACCCCCCCCTCCTGGAAAAACAAACTTACTATCATCCGATTAAGCTGAAATTTGGTATACATACATCTCCTGACCTAAATACTTGTTGAGGTATTTTTATTTTCCAACAATTTAATTGATTAGTATAATTTTTATAACCTGATTACATCATAAACTCCAGTTATGAAAACTATAGTATAGGAAAATAACCATCATATACTATATATTGACCAATAAATGCTATAACTTTTGTTCAATGCAACCAATTGACTTGATTCTTTTTGCATCTGATTCCA
>JAUZND010051255.1:0-19439 GCA_034780555.1 Coelogynopora nodosa | reverse complement strand
AATATGGCAATAATTAAACGCCGCAAAATATGTCACAATGATAATGAATTACGCCAGAACTGTGAAATACAATTATCCCAGCAAGATTATTATTATTTCTAAAGCCCTACTCGGAATTATCTTTATGTACACTTTGTTCTTTGTATACTTATATTTGTTGATACTTATTAATGAGTTTATTCAATTCAGTTATTTAATTCTGACTTAATTAAATTAGGGTTATTTATTATATTAATCTATAAAAAATAATATTGAAAATTGCGCCTTATACAAGTAGTTTATCAAACATAATAATATATTATAGGATATGGTTAAACATACATTTATATGCATTCTAGGATATAAAAACCTGAAAATTTTCCCCGCTACGCGCGGGAATATAGTCTACGTTGCCGCGTAGCCATGGTAAATGCTTGATATTATTTTCCGGAAATTTTAGAATGCCCTGTTCGGATGCCTGAAGAATACATTATATATTGTAAACCACACATAATTATGATTCTTTAGATCATTTACTGTTATTTTAACACTGGCGTATTAAAAATAAATAATAATTTACTTCGGTTAAGCATGATTTAAACACTCGATAAGGACTTCATATCTCAGTAAAAGCAAACTTATGTAAATATGTGGTTAGGGCTATAAGTAAATGTACACTACTTACAAAAAATTATCGTTGTCTTCCATTAGAGTGAACATTCAAATGAATTGACTACTGATGATAGTACAAATCTACGACCACTAGAATCGGTTTTGATGGAATCCGTCCAGTCAAGGGGCGGCAATCCAAGCCTGTACCAGCCAAACTACTTCAAAGAAGAAAAAAGTGAAGGTGGATTTCTTTTAGTATTCAAACGTATAGTGGAGAAAACAAAGGTATTGGTATCATAGGGTTCATTTATGTTCTGCACAAATTGGACAATTATTATAGTTTTAAAATTTAGTTAATTGTCAATGGACACATTTTCCTCTGCAAGATATAACATGATTTGCAAACAATAAGAAATAGACTTATGTTCTATTCAGGAATTATCCCGAATATCAAAATGTTGTCCCGAATTCCCGATAAATAGGAAAATGTCCCAAAAATTAAAATCTTTTAACATTTCATACCTTTTCTGTCGTTTTCATGCTGTTAAATTAAAAAATTCCGAACTTCGCGCGAATATTCTATAATTTAATATATAAAAGCATAATTACATAATATATCTTCTAATAGAGAAATGTATTATTACGCGTCAACAATAAAGTTTATTTGTTCTATTGAATGCAACTAATAACTCAATTTGTTTCGTAATACAGATTATTTCCCAATATTCTGCGATTAGATAATTAACACATAATAATATATGCATTGTATATATTAATGTTAATATTTTATCGTTTATATAGTAGCTTATTCGGCCCATTAGCCATTATAAAAATATATAAACTGCACTACAGTTTATTTCATAATATCTACTTTTCTACAGTCATAAATATTTTACTATTAAAATTTACAATGTTTTGGAATAATTTTTGTACCTAGTTTTGTTTTTCATTCTGATACTAAGGGATGATTGCTAAAAATCCTATCATTTAATTTGGCTTTAAAAGCATTATTCATTAAGAATATTAATTATAGCTATGTGGTTGATGTATAACAATATTTAACTCAATTTATTATATTATTTGATAAAAAATATAAACACTAAAATAAAATGTGATAATTTTACCCGACTATAAAAAATTTTAGGTATATGCTTTTCGCTATAGGCTACATAAAGACAACTATAATGTGTTATTAGACGTTGTTTTTGTAATAAATGCTTTTATCTATTATATTTTTCAGAGTGTAATTATCAGTTTAGATCCTTCAATTGGGAATTTTATGCGTAAGTTGAGCTCTTTAATCAATATTAAGTTTTCATTACAATACTAAACTAGTATTTAATTGAGGTCCATTAACCCTTCGCAGTCCTTGTGATTTTCTACAGACCCTAACTTTACCTTCTTTACAAAATTATGGATCTTTCTAATATGGATTAACCTTTTTTTGTTGTTGTATGTTTATGTACATAAATTACTTTACATTATGTAATGTGTTTACATATATTTCTCTACACACAACTCCTTTTGTTGTACTGTGCCTCTACTTTCAAATTAATAAGTTAATACAAAATCAATGAATATATAAACAAATAATCCAATATAATATAAATGAATTAGGTATAATTATATCTATATGTTTTATCCTGATGTTTTCATGTATCAATTACTATGAAACTTGGAATTAGATACTGTTGGAGGTCACAATAATTTTTTTAAACATACCCTGTTGGTACTGCTCTGAACAACAAAATGCCATAATTTGTTTTCTATATTTTTTTCATATACACAATTGTGTGTCTATTACATAAATACTAATAACTACATATGTTGCCTAAATTATATTTAATTCTTGGTGGAATAATTTTTTTATCGATTTTTTTTTTTAACTAAACATATTAAGAATATAATTATCAATATTGTAAAAAAAACAATTTTATAAAATTTCTTTAAAAAATTCAATTTTACGATTTTTGTGGACCAGTCACGTGACATTTAGGGTGCCGGAAAAAATTTAATACTAAAATAACTGCATATTTTTTTCGCTGGTTCCAAAATTCAGCGCTCAAATTTAGTCATGGGTTGGAGAGGGGCTTCAAGGACTGCGAAGAAGGAGTAATTAGCCTTCATTTTAGTACTTTTGAATTTGATTGTTTTACTAAGCTGTTCACAATATTCCATATTTTAGCTTGCAATAAACAGATTAGTGTTATAGCTACTACATCAGATGAAAATCTTTCGAAGGGTATAAAGAATGGCTTCTATACTGTTTTTAAAAATACTAATTATCTCTGGCAGGTATATATGTATATTGATTTGTCAATTAGTTCACCTGTTTATTTTTGTTTTTCATTTTTAAAAAGTTGATTAAATGTTATCAAGTAAACTTAACAACATTATTGTTAACGCTGCTATTTGTTTACGTGAAACTGTTATTGAAACATCATTTTATTAGAAAATTACATTAATATGTATTAAATGTATTTATATTTAAAATTTATATTTAGTTTTTCTATATCCATATAAAACTTAACCATTAACTTATTATTTTCAAAGTGATTAACATTTTGCCATTAAATGTACTTACGATTTTTGATATGTCAAATTTAAAAACGTGATAGTTATAATATTTCAATGATAGCTTTTCTGTAAAATAAAATAATAATCTCAAACCATAAAAAATATTGATGGTATTTTTTCTAAAATGTTTACATGTTTGAATTCAGCAACTATATTCTGTAACAGCAATACATTTTTGTGGAGAATTTTTTTCTTTATTGATACAAGTCAAACAGTTGTTTCTCTTACCATACTATTAATGACGGTCTACAAAAAAAAAATTCTGACCTAGTACAAGCTTTTTGTTTCTTCATCTAGAGACCCAAGAGAAAGTTAAAAGAACAAATCGTGTATCAGGTGTGCAGACATTTTATAATTAGAGCCTTTTTTAGTCGCAGACATTTTATAAATAGAGCCTTTTTTAGTCGCTTTTTTAGCGATCTCATGATGCTTCATTGCTATAGTGAATTTTTTAAATTATAACTTTCTAGAATTTAATAAGTTCAATTGATTTAATCTGTTTAAATTCCTCTATTTTTACATAGAAGTACTGGAAATATGCCTTGTACATTAGTTCTTGTTAATACGAATGTCTCCTAATTTCTGTTTCTTGAAAATTGTAAATTGAAGTATTGGTTAAGTGTTTAACTATTTCTATCAAAGTTATACAAGAGCTGAGTTGGTAATTTGCATTTGTATCTTAAAATGCATAGTTTGGCCCCATGGTCAAAGGAAAACAAATTTGGTCAGAAGTTACTACGTTTGTATTTTTAAATATAATTTATTACTATGGTTAGTAATGTATTTACTCGAGCAAACCAATTAAACAACAAGTTCATGATGTCAATTTTATTAAATGCTATACGTGTATTATACCTCGCTTAATGTTGTAATTTTCTGACAAGTTATGTTTAGTTATGTATTGTATGTGTATAATGGAAAATACTAAAATAGTATGTCGTATATTATTTACTGAATTTTTAAAATCAAAAGTGTAAAATTATTTACAGTGGAATAAGGGATATAAATAAGTTATTGTATTATTTATAAACTAGTTTCATCAATATTATATGGAATTATTTGTGCCCTAATGATATATATATATTTTAAATTCATTTTAAAATATCGGCCAACTTAATTATTTTCGCCGAAAATATGTGCGATCAATAAAATTAATGTAGAGCTCTGCATAAATTCTAAATCAATAAAAACAGTTGTTGTATTATTTGCTTACAATACTATCAGCGAACATTGGAATAAATATTCTCTGAATGCGTTTTCTATTTCAGTTTTCTGAAAATAAAAATCCTGTTTTACCTATTGGCACCAAAATTGTCTACGATAAATGCATAGACCGGATAGATGAAATGTTCGATGCTGCCCCATCGGAATACACCGTATTTATTTCTGTCGACAGTTTTCTACTAGAAATGACAACGGGAAAGTAAGTACAATATTGAAGGAACGGCCAGATACACATCAGATAATTTAGAAATTTCACAAAAATCAGGGAAATTCAAAAATTCGTTTAAAATCAGGTGAAAGCAGGGTATTTTGCTGTTCCTCTTAAAAGCAAGGGAATTTCATAGTAGTTTACAAAAATGTGTACATTTGTAAAAATAGCTTTTTGTGCCCGCTTTTTGGGTTTGTTATTCTCAGTTTCTTCACATTATATCCATATTTGTCCCGACTGGAATACCTTAAAAGGTCAATGTTATTAAATTATATTTGTTATATGTTTTCTATTTTGATTTCTGCATGGTGCATGATGATCTTAAATTTCTTTAAAGATAATTGATCTGGAAATATTATTTTAGATAAGGGTCTTTTTAATTTTACAAATTTATTTAAGCTAGGTTGCTTATTATAGTTTACATATTTGCGTTTCATGTCCGAATTTTATGTTACATAGGTATATACTACTGATAAACTAATTTTAAAAATAAATTTATCTTATTTTCTGGATAATTAAAAAAAGTTGCAGACACCATTTTCATAGATTTTTATTTATATTTCAACTCATTTTGTTTTAATATAATTTATTATTAGTTTATTAACATATTTAAATGTTGTGTTTAAAAGAAACTTGGTATTTTCAATTTTAATTCCTTCTATTTCCTTTATTTTAAATAAATATAGATTTATCAATTCTTGATTTCTTATAATAGTAAATAATACTTTTTTTTTCTTTTAATCCTTTAGGCATTTAGTAGTGGAATTATTAGATTAATATCTGTATGAACCTCGCAATATTAACCTTTTGACAATCTTTTGTTATCCCGGTCAGATACTTTGAACTCCAGTGCATAGTACTGAAGGATATGGTATCCCAGTCGGAATTTGTCACCTACACCAACCCAGTCCCAATGCCCCAGGCCGTCCTCGACCTGCTGTTCACCAACGACAAGTTGACAAAGGACGGTATCATCGCCCTGACCATCGAGGATCAGATGGTCGCAGCTAGAGTGATCGACAAAAGTAACACTGACTGGCGCGAGAAACTTTGTGGTGTTACCACTCAGAGCCTTGTCACGCAGGCGACCATTGCACTGGCGGCGCAGTATCGGTTTGAATGCAGCGACTAACATTGTATTCAATTCTCTCTAATCGAAACAGTTTATTTTTATTTGGGCGTATTATTTTTTGTTTGTTTTTACTTTCAACCTGGAGTAATTATCCCTGTTTTGTATTATCAAAAAATGTTGAACTGAATAATGGCTCTTCGTGGGTGGCAACTTTTTATTGTGTGATCAGGCTTTTTTATTTTGACGGAGTTATATTCAATGATTTAAAAAACTATGTTTTTGATTTAATATATAATTTTTGCGTATGCCTTTGCTTTTTGATATTATTTACCTATGTTTTCTCTGTTTTCCTGTAGATTTTGTTTTTATAAATATTTTAAAATTAAAGTACTATATTATACGGGCATATACGATATAGTTCGTTTAAATATTTTAGTAATTTAAATACATTTTATTCAAATAGTCAAAAAATTGAATGTTGCATCGCTTTGTTTTTTTATGGTGGAAAGACATATCAATCTGGATTGACTTTATGAATTGCAGATATTATTAATATAAATGTAAAAAATATTTTCCAAAACGATCCTGTATTATTATTTTTTTTTAAAATTTATTAATCTTAAAATGTTTCATCATTAATTTTATTGGCTGCATTTCTGTTACCTATTATCTTTGTACAGTTAAATATTTGATTAAATAATATTTAAATTTGGACTAGTTAACACAAATAAATTAATTCTTAATGCCATCGGCTAGTCACTATCAAATGCTAGTATAAATAGAAATTGTATATATATATAATTATAATCATAATATAAATGAATGTGTTTTTATATTGGAGCCACACAAAAGAATTACCTATAACACGTGTAAAAAGGAATACTCGCTATTTTTTAATTTCAGCTTGAAAATCAATTATTTCAACATTTTATTGTCTGACGACATTTGTATGTCAATTTATATGTTAAACATAAATTTTAGACTGTATCCTGGACTGCAAACAACTTCTTGTAGCATAAAAATTTCAATCTATTAATATAATAACGGCAACGTTAATACGGTCTTACCAGTCGATGTGTTAACTTTGTTTTAAGTTAATTAAAGTTACTAGTTAACCATTTTTTACCATACATTGTTAAATCTGAAAATGTGATTTTCCGTATATGTCAGTAGTTTAAAAGTTAGAATGCTTATTATAGTCATAATTACTTTATATGATCAGTAATTCTAGTGTTGCTTAGCTACCGAATTTAATATTTGTTTATCTGTATTACAATATGACTTTCAAATTTGAAATAAATCTTTAAAGTTAAAAAATCTGTTTTGCTACTTTTACCATTTATTTATCGTTAATCAATTCAATTAATTGAATTTAATTAAAATACCTATTCTTATTTACATTTCAGTGTGTTTTATTAGTTCAATTTGAACCTTACCTTCGATAACTTCTGGAATATTGAAGCCACTATTCAACGCGCCTTCTTCGGACAAGTGCAACAAAAACAAGGCCCAGACCTGTTGCTCATCGGCCAGCTGTGCAGTTTCTAGTCACAGATTTAAGAGTGGAGTCTTTAGCCTTCTTTTTTAGGGTGTCCCCCTTCCCTCCTATATCTTTTTTCTCCGCGTTGCTTGTTTAGTATTGATTGATTACTTGACTTGAGGCTGAATCTGCCTTGTTTTTGATGAGCAGCTCCTCCGATGCAGGTTAGTTGTTCCGTCCACTCAAATTGGGGCAGGGTTGCTATCACTCAATTATTCTCATAAGAACCCAAGATTTTGTAGGCGTAGAGCTTTCAAAAACACATGGCAATTTCCTATAAATGAAATCTTAAGATTACCTAACATTATTTTTTGGTAGGTATGCGTTTATTTTTATAGTGAGTTTTATGTTTTAGCGCTTTTTTCTGCTGGCATTGTTTGCTAAATTCAGCCATATTTGCTTAAAACTTCTAATAATTTTTGTCTACTATTTTAAATATGTTGTAATCGTTATTTATTTTAACTACCGATTAGTTTAATAATATTCGTCTGACTAATCTTTTTAATAATAAATGAACACTTTCTATTCAAATCCTCAACACCACCACAAAACAAATCAAAATTAGAAATAAAAAGTATCCTTTAAAAATGCCGTATTATTTCTGTATTAAACTAATTTCAATTGATTATGATGTTTACAAAGCATTGTAAAATGGTGAATAGTCATATTATATACTTTCTATTATAATATAAGCAAGTTTTTAGATTCCTATTTTTTCTATTATTTGTTTATGTTTATATAGTATATAAATTATATATATTGGAGTTATTGATTGTAAAGGAATTTAATTCTCTTTTGCACTATAAATTACAATAAATATTACATTTTATACATATTTTTTCCTTTTTGAATCAGTCCTGCTACTAATTGATATTTGACAACTTGTTTTAACTTATACCAGTCTACCCTTGTTCTATAGTGAATTGTGTTTTATTGTCTTATGTTACTTATTATAACTAAAATAAGTTTACGATACCACCCGTTTGTTTTATCGCTAGATTGAACCTAGATTGCTTAAACTTGAACAGTCTTTTGTTTCGCTTTGTAATGCAAATTATAGAGTAAAATGGTGGTTATAGTTTTAATTTGTGCAATTTTATTTATTTAATAATGTTCTTTTATGCTTTAAATGAAAATTTGGAAATAATCATATAATTTTTAGTTGTGTTGTTTCTTAATTAATTAATTTAATTTTTTCTATACAATATATGCGTTTTCTGTTGACCCTAGTATTATATATTCTTAATCGGAATCTACAGTATTTCAATATACAACTTTTTTTTGTTGAACATTTTGTTCGTTTTGAGTCTTTGGTAAAACATACTATGTCTTTAATGTAAAAGTGTAAGTGCGTTTTTTAATTTTATAATGGTATTCTCATAGATGCCAAATTATTTTAAAAAAATTAAATAGTTCAAATATATATCAAAATATTTGTTGTTTTTGGAATTGTTTGGAATTAATAATTAGATTTACTCTTTGTCCCTGGACTTCAGATTTCACCATATTTTGTGTTCCGTTATTATCTCTTATAATTTTTAATTGTTTTACACGATCATTTCACAGGATGTTTGCGTCTAATTATTTTTTTCTTTAGTAGTATCAATTTATATTTAATCATTTTATAGTCTATAATTATAAGAACTTAACATTTTTTATTCTTTCCTCAACTAAAATTGTCATTATATATATTTTTTATATACAGATAAATTCCGCTATGTGACTACGTAATTGCCTTTTTATTAAAATTATTTGGACTATATTTTATTCAAAGATATGGAATCCTAATTGCAACATAATATTACTTTTTATTATTATATTAGAAATATATATATTACTATATTGTTTGTTCTTTCACTCCTGCTAATCATTCTCTGACTGCTTCGATAACCACAATAGACAAGCAGGCGGCACCGCCGGCCAAACGACCTCGACTCAATAATGGTTCGGAATCTACATCCCGGACACAAGTTGATGCCCATGTCCGTGAATTTCTGGTCAAAATACTCCAATCGAAGCAACGAAGCAGCCCCTCTGCAACTAATGGTACAAACAAGGATACTGTAATCAGACGAAAACCCGCGAAAGAAAAACGTGATGTTGGGACTCAAACTGATCCAATCGAAGAAGAAGATGATGATGAATTCGAGGATGAGGAAGAATGGGCTGATGGAGATCTTTACGATCCCAATGAATACTGGTACGATAATAATGGATCAGATTCGGCCGGGTTTGTCCCGAATCAGTCACAGTACAGTGAAGAGACTCTCCGTCAGATGTCTGTGATGACTGCTCAGCATGAGGATCACTCACTACCGCAGGCCTCCTTTGACGACTGGCAACAAGATCCATCAGCTGGCAAACTTAATTCGAACCAAGTCAAGGAAGAGTTTGACCGATGGGCAAAAGATTATGAAAAGTGGTTTAAAGACACTTTTGGAGCCGATGTTCGTGGAATGGAAACTCCTGGCCCGCAACAGCAGGAAGAACAACGACGACGATTGGCAGCACTACGTACCGATCAGCCACCTCCACCGCCATCACCCATGTATATACCACCGCCCCCTCCGGAGCAAACGTATGTTCCACCGTCTGCGCAAACATACCTACCACCGACAAATGTGTTCACATCTACCGCTGCTAGCTTACCATTCAGTGTTCCTATGTCGTCTGCGCCCTGTTTCTCTTTCCCTATGTGTACCGGTACTACAACTATACCCACCTCTATAATGCTTTCAACGGCGGTAACTTCGTCAACACCAGTTTTTCTACGACCACTGCTCTCTCATGCCGCAATGCCTTTTCTGCGGCCGACATTACCGATTCGACCGCCTATGTTGGTTAGACTCCCCATGCCATCCATCATTTTACGGCCTGCATCTCCAATGCCTCCTCCTATGATGGCACCACGAAATAGGGCACCTAAGGCCTTTGTAGGACCCTGGGGTCCATTACTGCGGTACGGTACATATGGCATTTTTCATTCGTCGGTTAAAAAGATTTCTGAAGAACAAAATGAGTCTTCCTCCGACAACAGTGAACAGGATAAAGAAATTCTGAAAAAAACAACAGATACCAGCGTAGGACCAGATAAGCCGCCCGTGAACAAAGACAAGTTAGTTTCAATGCGTCGTTCTGGAGATAATACGACTGATAATTGGGTGCCCCCACCACAGCCGCCACCGTACATATTCTTTCCCAAACAAAGCATGATTTGCGCATTACAGGTGAGGCTGAATATTTATATTTAGCTCTAACCGATTTTAGTATTTAATTTTCAAAACATATATTTTTCTGTGAATGTTATGCAATTCGTACTAATATTATATTAGTATTAAGTTACATCATTCATCAAACAGTTATTATTTTAGTAAAACTTAATTGGGTTTTCTACTAATGCATTTAATGCGGATTTAAAAATTACTAGTCTATTTATTTTTGCTTATTGTTTTTCGACTATTTTAATTTTTTCATTTTCTATCAACAAATATAATTTTTAATATTATATTTACACCTAAAAGTATGTTTTTTTATGATATAGTTGCATTTTTCACAAATATAATAATACGATTAATTTAAACATATATTTTCAGTTATCTCTATATCTAACCATAAGGTGTGTGTTTCATGCGTTATTTTATTAAAATTATGATGTAATATAATTAAAAGTTATTGAAAAAATCGTTTTTCGGTGTATATTTTATTATTTATTGTTACATTTAATCTTCATTAAAGTAGAAACTAGAAGAAAAATGCAATCGTTCAGAAAGTTATAAAAAACGTAACTAAAACTAAAATGTACTGTTACTGTTTTTGCCAATACTGAAGACTGAAATAAACCAACTATATCGCTCGCATTTTACAGGTGCCTCTTCGCAATAAAGCGCATGACCTCTTGCTTCGTGAACGCGACTCGCAGTTGCGCTACTCCATCAACTACACCAGTGCCCTTCGCGAGGTGGTACAACAGGGCGTTGGCCTCCCGGTTCTCTACCTGTACACGAGGGTGGGCAAGTTACCCCCCCTCGAGCGTGCCTACTTCCTGGGCGAGTCCACAGTGGCAGAGGGGGACGGAGTGGACACTGACGTTGATCTGCCGGGGCCCGAGGTGGTAAGGGGGGTGGGGGCACTCAAGCGGATGTACCTGTGCGACCTGCTCATCGGGGACGTGCTTGTGGCTCAGAGTATGGCTGATTGGAAACGACGTGCGAGAGAAGCGGCGGCTAGGCAGGTGAGTGGGGATGACGACTGTTACTCGCTGTTAATATAGAATATTAACCGATTTATTTAATTAATTAAAGTTTTCTAGGAAAATTACTTTGTTTATTTTTTTACAATTAATTTGTGGTTACAGAACAGAATACATTCTGAATATTTGTTATTGAAATAAATGGAAAATGTCATTTGTTGAAAATAAACACCAACATTGGCTTTGCTCCTGTTACAGCCTTGTCAACTGTCCTAATTTCTCCCTAAGGATAGTCTAGGTTTTAGAAATGTTTCAAAAAATGTATAGATGCAATTTTTAAGAAAAATGGATTATTATGTGTTATAATATTGTATGGTTTATGTTAAAAAATATAATGAAAGATAAATTGATAATAGAAAATTACATTTAAAGTCAACCGTATACACAAAGCAAGTAAAATAAATAAATTGTGTTTTTCTTGGTAATTATTCTATCAACATGAAAAATATATAATCACAAAATGTTTAATTAGTTTGTTTTTTATCAGCTTCAGTGTTGATTTAAATAAACAAAAATGGTTATATGTAAGTGTGAAATGGGAAAGGGTATTCATTTTGGCACCAACTTACTAATAATATATTTTTTTTCATTTCACACTTTACCATTTTTCTATTGAAAATAAAATTATTTTAAATAAATTTTCATAGTTTTTTCATATAACATTTATATTGCAAAAATGGAATCAAATATGTCATCTACTTTTTGATCATGGTAAATCGATGCACATGTTAAATTTTTATATAATATTCAATCTATTTATGAAATCCTGATATATATTAATATATATGGCTTTTAGAAATGTTATTGCAACCAATATTTTCAGGGGATGATGTTGACTTCAACGTAGTCAATTATATCTTTGACATTATCTTGAATACTAATTAAATAATATGTTGAATAATTCTTAATAAAATCGTTTACGTTCTCTTGTGTATGTAGGCATTCCAGGTGCTGAGCAAGCCAGCCTTCGTCCTGGGCTCCACACGGCTCTGGTATCACACTGACTACATGGTGTTGTGCGTCAGCGATGACCAGAAGCGAGTGCCCTGTCTGCCGCCCTTTCTGAGCGACCCCACTGAGCCGCTGTGGAAGAAGGACCGCTACATTAACGAGGCAAGCATCACAGAGAACTTCCACGTCGTCAATCCGATGCCACTCGACGAGCTCTGGCTCTACGAGGGTATGGGGCATGAACGGGACCACGTGCCCGAGGTAATGCTGGCCCGGTCAGCGGAGTTCTGTCAGATGATACTGTCCTTTGAGGTGGATGTCTTGCGCGATGGCACCTTCGAGGCGACCGCACTGATAGACGCCGAGCTGGGGCCCAAGGCCAAGAGTCGAGACCTACTGGAGGCGCGTGAGACTGCGGCTGGCCAGCTGTTAAGGCAACTCGAGCGCACTGCACCTGTGGTGAGTCTGCGTGACGGGGCTGCCGAGGCCAGTGAAGAGGCGCTGGTTGACAGTCTCATGTGGGGCAAACAGGAGCGTGATGCCGCCATTCCGCTGCAAGATCTAGGACAGCATATCGATCTGCTGCCGCGACCGGCGACACCACCGTCGTCATCTTCGGAGGCGACGGTTAGTGAAGATGGGAACGCCAATGTGTCGGAGGAACCAGCCATGGGCAAAAACAAGCAACTTTGTGAGGCCGAGTACTTAATGCAGTGCTATGCGGAAGCAGCACTCATCACCCCTCAGTTGGTGACGTCTGAGGTGCTCCCTAAACCACTGTGGCCAGAATTGGGTACCGCCGCCACCGGAATGGGACTAATGACGCAGCGCAGGCCCAATGGAGAGTTGTTGGTGTGTAAACGGGTGCCGCTGCCGCGCATCAAGAAGACTCTGTTGGAGGTGGGCAGTTTTGGAGTCTTCTGTCTCAAACATCCAGGAAACCTGTCCCAGGAAACGCTGGCCCGGCTAGAAGGCGTTATGCCGGTTCTTGACTCTGACGATCAGGAAGGTGGTGGAGTTCGTGATGACTCTTCCAATGTTTTACCAGTAGAGGACGCTAACCTCACGCTGGTAAAGGATGAGCCCTTCGATGATGACTGTATTGTGATTACTGCCGAGTTGAACTCTAGGTTCAATCCTATTGAGATATTAGATGATTTGCCAAAGCAACGCATACCTGGACTCGATTTTTAGTAGAATTATTATTATTCTTGCCTTCTTGTTATTCGTTGAACATTTACGTGCTTTTTCTGTTCTATAATATTGTATTTCTTAGTATATTCTATTACTTACCAACTCTATCATATGCTTTTCCCACGTTATTATTTTATTTTGTTGCACATGCCAACTATACAGATTCTATTATCTCTTATTTTTATTGTAAAAATCCACTACATTTATTCATGCTTGATATACTACTTTGTGTACTAATGCTTATATTGGTTACATCTTAATTTTGATCGGTATATTTAACTGAATTGTAAAAAAATTGGTTAGATGTAAAGAATCATTTCTCTTTTATTATAGCTTTGCGATCATGATATTCCTAAATATTTAGGTGCGGTTTTCCCCGTCTATAATGTACATTTACTGTTCGATTAAAACTTTTAAATACAACGACTTCTGACTTATTATTTGTTTTAGGTTTACTTCAAGGATTTCTTAGTCGAGTTTACATAAATTAGATTAAAATAATAAAAGCAACTGAGTGTCTTGTATAAGATATATTTATAATTTTAGGGTCATATTTTGTTTATTACCTCTTCTAACTTATGTTATAGTTATGTTGTGTTTTGTCTTCTAATTACAGGTAAAAATTCTGCTATTAAGACTGATTTATATGCAGTTAATTATTATTCATTGTTTGGAACCATTTTAATTCGGTGATAGTTTATGAAGTTTTGTTTTAATTTGATGAAAACATTTTCTATTAGTCTAACAGAAATATTCTAACTGCTTATTCAAATTGACGTCTACGCCATATTCATTCATAGGAACTGATCATTTGTGTAAAAGGAACTTTCTTGCCAATTTGATTCCGTATTGAGCATGCAGGATTTATCCACATTCTATATTGGCTTTTCCGGTTGATAGATATAATATTTTTTCCTTTTTGGGAGTTTGTCTAATTACTTTCAATTTACCTGATTTTCTTGACTATTTAAAAACAATAACATATACGAATATTCTTCTTTTGATCCTAGCAGTACCAGCCCTTTTTGGAAACCTATTTAACCGAGGGGTATATAATTTGTTCACTATATATGTGCTTGGTTAACAGTCTATTTAATTGGAATATGTGCTAATTAAAGCCAGCTATTAGTCAGAACAAATTACTCAAATAAATAGTTGTGAAGTTAATTAAATTATTGACAAAAATCAATCAAAACTATAATTATATACAATTATATCCAAGAAAGGGTTTGGTCAAATTGACCCACCGGTATTTAATTGTCTACTAAAAATTGTCTATAAGTCTATCATTCTGAAATGTTCAGTCTAATAAATTTTCTGCTGAATAATTAGTTTCGCTTTTACTGATCAAAAACTGTGTTTTTTAATCATTTATTTATCCCCAATTATATATTACGTTATAATTAGTTGATCTTTGTAACTAAATAACTATCTAAGCGTCTGATTAGAAAACAAATGATGTACTGTATGTATAATCGCCTTAAAAGCATGCACCATATTATACTAAATTGATAGAACATGTAAATGCTGGTGGGTCAATGTAACCCAGCTCTACGGTTAAATTAGCTTCTGAAAACGCTTGATACATCGAATAGTTATAGTCCATGTAATAAGATCTTAATGATAAAATCTGTCCACTATTTATTTAAGTAAACCAATCAATATAGTTTTTATAATATGATTATGGCCAAAAGTCAAACATTTAATAAAATAAGCATTACGTCGTTGTTTTTATTAATTTATAAGTCAAAGCTTCACTGTTTATTTCTATTGTAAAAGTTACACACTTTTTATCCACTGATTAATCGGAAATGTTAACACAGAAAAATGTCAATATGCAAAGTTTTTTTTTAAAAATCGTTCGCATTGATTAACTCTATGATATCATCGTTCGTCCAAACTCAATCTTAATATATTTTTGACAAGTATATACTTTTGGCGATAAGAAGCACTTTTATTATTAAAAATGTAAAATATATTGACATATATTATTGTCCAAGCTTGTGACATTTAATTCAGAAATAGACCATTTGACAAAAATTGTAAATATATATTTTTAAACATATACGTAGTTATTATTATAGCCACAAAGTCACCATCCCTATTTTTAAAAGTAAAAACAACATATTATAAGAACATAGTTATTGATTATTGAGATATGATTATCAAATAATGAACATTATAGTGATACAATATATTACCTACAAAATAATTTTCAAACGTATTTTTAATGTCTTCTGTTCAAATTGTTTACCCTCTCACACATACATGCCCGAATTCTTCTGAGTAAATCCCAAATATCCCGACAAAGGCCCTCATCAAAGATATCGAAAGCTTCGGATATGCGCTGCTTCATATGGTCAACGCTGATGACACGCTGTTGATAAACCTTATCTTTGACTATTCCCCAAACTACATAGTCCATAGGTGTCAAATCAGTGCTCCGAGCTGGTTACTCGAGTGGGCCCCTCCTAATCTTGCGATCCGGAAGAACCTCGTCCAATCTGTCTCTCACTACTCGTCTAAAATGAGGAAGAGCACCATCCTGTTACAACCACAAGTCATTTCTGATTTTTATCATATGAGGAATTGCAAATGTATTCGAGAGTTCTAAATAAGAATCATCTGTCACTGTTCTTTCAAAAAAGTAGGGTCCAATGACTTTACTGGAGCATATTCCCGCCCATACCATAACACCAGGACTGTTCACAGATTTTTCGAAAGTGACGTCGGGCTTGTCTTGAAAGTAATAAATGCAATTGTGTCGATGAAAAAAACAGTACAATTCATTTTGAAAGAAGATTCATCAGTAAACATAATGTTGACATCTGGAAATAAGCGTTCAAACTCTTCGATCAGGATCGTCCTAATTTATGCTTTCACGAGTCGTAGTCGCCATTCTTTAAACCCACGGCTTTTGATTATGTTTTGTATGCTTGTTCGTCTGATTTGCAGTTTATTTGAGGATCTTATTGTTGAATGTTTTTGATTTACAGTTTCTTGCACCACTATAGACTATTGAAATTATGTACTAGTAGGTTTACCCGCTCGTGGTCGATTTTGAACTAACCCCCGTCTATTCAAATCGCTTCACAATATCTTGAATTATTTGTCGTTGATCTGATCTATTAAAGTCACCTTCAACATCACTACATTCGGAATTATAATTGTCTGAGCTATAGTAATTATTAACACAATAAATTCGATTTTTTAAACAAAAAGTATTAACTACATTGCCCATAGATATCGGTGTTCGTATATCTTAAGAGAGAAAGAAAAGACACTGAAATTCAATATCAATGGTTACTTAAATTTAGAATTTTATTCAAATGAGCAAGACCATAGATATACTCGTCTGATAAATTCATAACTCGTATAATAGTCTAATACATAGTATACTAATAGTTAAACGGGTGGTAACCGAAACTTTTTACTTTTAAAAATAGGGCGGTAACTTTGTGGTCATCCTGTATATGTGGATTTAATAAAGAATTTACTATTTTTCAATTTAAAAAATTCACTTGTTAGAAAGATAATCATATATTTCAATTAAGTCTAAATTGTCACTTTTTAAACAATTGATGACGTCATATATAATGACACCAACAATATTTAAAAAGCGGAAAAACTGGTAGAAGGCCAAATATCATGACGTCGTAGCAATGTACAAGCTTGTTAAAAATTAGATCAATTAGATGACCAAAGAAAATGTGTGTAATTTTTACCACCTTCTCCAGACCATTTATCGTTCTATTAGTAAACATATTTATAATTATTTGACTCTATTTGAATATTATTGGAATATGGTGTATTTGAATATATATATATATATATATATATATAAACAATATTTTTAGCCTCATTAATAATAAATTATACAGTAGATTATCAAACTATATACAAAAATTGTATAGTGCACTTTAGGTATGGAAATGATATCGTCGTGTAAATTCAAATTTATTAATTTTGACATTTAAAACTGTAAAAAATGTCTTCTGAATTAATATTTTCTTCCAGTCGGTTTCTATTCCTTAGAACAATACTGGGTAAGGGGTGGTCAATTTAACCCTACACTTTTAAATTATTTACTTCTACACTATTTAACCGGTTTTCATATGTTCAGTGGTATGTTAATTCAGATGCAGCATGCATGCAGTTCTTAATTTTTTATATTAACTTTTCTCATTTTAAATGCGTAGTGCCGGATTGAATCCCACGCCCTCTTCGTGGTAGTTATAGAGTTTTGCACAACATTACATTAAACATCCCTTTAATACAACAAATTTCAGATATTTCTAAAAATGATTATTGTATAAATTGAAATACCACAATCTTCTAAATCCACTATGGTATAATTATATATATATGTTGATATTTTATGCATGACAAATTTAATCTTTTGAAAAGTTAAATTTTTGGAACTTCTAAAAATTTAACTTTTCCTATCGGCAACTAAGAAATGAAAGAGAATCTCTTTTTGAGTAAATGATGACAAGAGAAGGTATTAGTTTGATGAAGCTGTGCAATATGTAAAGTCAGTAACATATCGCCATAAACTAACCAAATTCCGAAAAATAGTAGGCTGATATTTGGTACACATATTTTCATTTATTTGGAAATGATTGTCTTTTAATTATTGTTATAATTTTAACATCGTAATGTGAATTTTCTTATTTTTTACATGTTTGCTATTTTGTTTATATGTAAATCATCCGAGGTAAATTTCAGACAACGTTACTAAAGTAGTTTTCAGTTGTAGGCCTACGTCTTATGATATCGAAACTGAAAATAATAGTCAAAGTTTGTACTAGTAATATTTTATTGGTTGTTATGTTGCTGTCTTTTAGTAAATCATTTCCTGATTGGCCATAAATATGTACATATTAACTAGTATCTTTGAAAAACAATATTTATTTTAATACTGGTAGCATGCTATAATATTTCGGACAAAAATCCGGATGACGTTTTATATATGAGCCGAAGCTTTAAAAAATGTATTATATCTGAAATTAATTCAGTCTCGAATTATATATAAACCTATAGATTTTAAAATGCTTTATTAATAACAAAATTGATGAAAAAATTCGGAAAATATCAAACTTCACTTTTTCAATCATCCAGTAATTTATGTTCCTGACGGTTGCGCTATAGTATGGGAGTGGAGCCATCAGCAAAGACGTAACCTCTTCTCATTGGTTAAAAATGGCGGGGCCTTTCTCCGCAAAATTGATTTAAATTTTCAAGTTAAATTTTTAAATCAATCAGAATTGAATATTTGTATTTCGATTGTTGCATCTATCTATAATGTGCCTATTTCTACAAGCTCAAGGTCGTTTCGACTAATTCAAGCTCGCCGAGTTCTATTTTGCAAGTTAGAAATTGATCAAAAGTATTCTATATTAATTTATTAATAAAAAAATTCTGAATTTTAAAAATTAATATGGGAATCGGTTTAGGCAAGTATAGCGAGTGTGACTGCAATCATTAAAAATTTATCGGGGTATAATGGCATGCTCAATACATAGATATATACGATATGTTTACTACAGAGTAGCCACATGTCCTTTAAAGTAGTTTTTTGGGATCGGTCCTTTAAAAAGTCCTTTAAAGTCCTTTTTTGGGATCGGTTCTTTAAAAAGTCCTTTAAAGTCCTTTTTTGGGATCGGTCCTTTAAAAAGTCCTTTAAAGTCCTTTTTTTCTGAATATAGGTCCTTTAAAACAAATTTTATATCAAAAAATTGTTTTAACCATTTTTTTTCATAGGGCTTTTAATAATCTCAAAAAATTGCGCTTTGCACATTAATCTTTTTATTACACTGGTCTGAGAACTGAG
>JAUZND010051244.1:0-19441 GCA_034780555.1 Coelogynopora nodosa | reverse complement strand
AACATAAATATGTTTGGAATGTTCTTTGTAAAAATGGAGAGCTTTCATTAACAAATAATTTTTTATCTAGGTGGAACCCACTCGTGGAATGACCCAGTTGAAGATTTTTTTAAATATTTTAGCGAGAAAATTTAAATGATTTGATTCTGTTAAACTGGAGAGGGAGGGAGGGGTTGGGGGGGGGGGGTAAACTCCCTAGTTATTTTAAGTATATTAGGATGTCAAACAATTAATATTCTGTGCGTAGTGACAGTATTCCATACAACTTGTACAACCATTCCCAATTCTTTTTAATCTACAAAGTGGATATCACTGATAAATAAATGTTCGATGAAAAACAAGGGAGTTGAAATGAGGTATTTGGATGAGTGTACATAATAATTGCTAGTAATATATTTTATTTTAAAATTATTGTATACGCTTAATTATACACCATACAGGGTTAGGCCTCCACATCAAACACATACAATCTATTCAGCTTTCTGCACTTCTTATAATAATATAGTTGTATTTCAAATATAAATTTATAGACTCTACCCCCTTATATCTCTGTATTCAATGAATCAATATTTCATCAATTTTCACATTATTCAAAAACCTTTCATATGGAATTTGTAGTCATATCATTCGCTTAATACAAATTGCTTTGGTTAATGGATTGATCTATGTTTATCGTATCATCTGGTCAAGACAAATTTAATATTAATTAATTAATTTAATTTTGTTCATATTTGTAGATTAGTCAATTAAAATTTGTCACAAATTTGATTGAATAATGAACAACCAAATATTGAATTATTTTTAATTCTGAAAAAAGAAGTATTTTAAAATTTTTGTTTACAAAAATATTAGTAGAAAAAACCTGTTTAACATTGATATTCCATTTCTATACTTAAAATAGTTGTGAAAGTGGCATCATGTACACTAATTATATTATATATAGACCCTATTATTAAAAAAATATTAAAACTGCACAAGGTTAGACTTAATAAATAAGGCTGATAACGGTGTACTGTAGACACAGTGACAATATTTATCGAATTATTTGAGTAGTTTGTGTATTCTCGTGTCAACTGAATACCTGAATTATTACTAATAAAAGTGCACTATTCACAAATCATTGCCGTATCATATCAACTAAAAGTTCACATGTATAATCTGTTTTTGTTAAACTTACATCATGAATATATAACACCAATAAGTACTTGAACTTTTGCAGCATGATACAATGTAATGTATTGTTGTCGAGTGTAACTATATATAAGAGCAGAGTTGCAGTGAACGATTCATATATAGCTATATTATTATATAATTCTACACATTAATAAGTTGGAATGGTGATAACTTTTGATAAGAAATAATTGTAAATATAGTTGCAGAATTCCGTTTTTCGAAAGGAAGTTGAATATTGTTGAGAATGTATGGAACTACTGAAGAATACGGTAATAAAATGATCTTCCATATATTTCTTTATTATAATTTAATTAATTGTATTTTAATTCCATTGTATTCAAATGGAAAAAAAATTATGATTATTTGAGTATGTTAATTGTTTAGTTGTTATACAATATAGGATAACACATCAAACATATCCTGTCTATAATTTTAGTTTCTTCTTAAATTAATACTTAACAGATTGATTGAAAATATCGTTTTGAGACTCGCAATGCGTTGATTCAATTGAATTCGGGTATTATTTGATAATTTAATGTTATCTTATATTTAATGTTACCATTAATAAAACGTTCATTAAATAAATATACGTTTTAAAATGTTTGACACTTTTGACACTTTTTATTTAGTTTTTGGCAGATTTTGTTATAGTAATCATCCTATAAGGATCTCATTAAACGATTGTATTTTGCGCATATGATGCCTTTTTTGCGAGATGTTTCCTTGTCACTACATATGATTATATAAATAAAAAATATGCGCGAAAGTCTTTTAAAGTAAAATTAAAATTAATTTAAAATATTTTACAATATTGAACAGGGAATGAGTTGAATAATATTGAATAAATTTTTACGCTTTTCGGTATTGTTTTTTTCCTCTTCAAATAAATTAAAAATGACAATATTGAATGTTTTCCATATTGTATATGAAAATTTTCGCTTTATTAATAACTATTTTATATTAGTTTACAAAAATTTTACAAAATTTTATTTGATATCTGATGGAATTATGTATAATTATTGTTTAAAAAGTAATTTTATATTCTAAATGAAAATGAATATATTAAATTTTAGATTGCATTATAGTCTGTTACTTTATGTTATGATTTTACTTTTTTATGGTTTTTAATGTTGTCATTGAATTTTAGATACAATTGTTTATAAGGAGCCTGAAAGACGAGGGCTCTGCAGTCGACTGGTATATAAAATGTTCCCAAATGGATTCAAAAAAGAATTTATCGAAGTTTACCAAATAGCATGGCCAGCTGTATGTTGCGAATTTGCGTATCTATTAAAAAAATCTTAATAATTATGTTCAAAATCTTCATAATTCATTTGATAATTATGTTCAAAATCTTCATAATTGATTAAACAATTATATATATTTACATTGTATAGATGTCAGAACCGTAGCCACAAGGAGTAGCGGCGCGGCCTCAATATGTCCCAATATATATATGCCTAATTAATTCCTAATAAAAATGTTCACAATCAAAAGTGAATCGATATATTATATATCTCTATTGTCTTATTAAAATCATCTTATTAACAGAAATTATATATAATAGCATTCATATTTTTAGCTTTTGGAAATCTATTAAATATATTTTATTTCAAAATGTATAATGAAATGTTATAACATTATTAACCAAAATTATTTATAAATAAATATAACGTTATTCCACAATGTAATCTGAAAAGGGGGGTTTTTCGAAAGCCCCCCTTTTTTTTAATCTTGGCCTTTTTTGATAATGCCCTTTTTCCAACATGCTAAGTATTACTTTTTATGGTGTATTTTAATCTTATATGTCTAAATATCGACCTATTATATTTTGTTACAACATTACGTACATTTGTAAGGAGATCAATTGAGTATTTCCTTAGGGTAATATAGGTGTGTCATAAAAATATTAATATTATTACTACTATTATTATTATTATTATTGTGACATTTAGTAAATTAATCCTTCTAAAAGTCGATACTTGCGAATCAAAACAGATAAAAGTTTTATAGAAATTTATTAGTGAATTGCAGATTTAAAGAAATATAAAAAAATGTTGGTCAACTATGTTATACAATTTTATAATACCTACCATATACGTTTAATACACATGTTATTTATACAGTTTTTAAAATAAAGCAATTATGGTATATGGTTATTTATGTTTAATTGCTTTTATATTTTATAGTTTTTGCTATCATTTAAGTCAATGAAAATACATAGGAAGCTATATGATGTATATTAGTGGCGCTGAAATATAATAATTTTATCACAATCAGTGTTGGGAAGGTGTTTACGATATCAACAGTGGACGTTTGTGAGACTAGCGTGACTATATATAATTGAAATATATCAATTCACTATTGATTGTGCAAAAATATACATATAAAATTAGGAAATATTGAGGCCGCTACTCCTTCTGACGACTATGCAATGTAAATAATTATAATTATTTTTAATGAATTCTGAAGAAGTTGAAAATAATTATTAAGAACATATTTTCAAAAATAGATATGCAAATTAGTAACATACAGCAGTCCATGCTAGTTTGATAACTTGGATAAATTCTTCTTTTAATCCTTTTGGGAACGTGATTAATGGCATGCTTCTGCAGTACAAATGACAAATGACAAAACATACAATTTTGTAATTTTTAATTTATTTTATGAAAAACAAACAATAATAAAAAAAAACAATAACTGATTCAATCTTAATCAATTGATTCAACTGATATAATAAAAATTATATTAAATTCTTTTCACAATATTAACAAATATTTTAAATTTTACTCAATTTACATTCAATACTTCATCATATGGATCTACAATTTCAATTGTGTATACGAACCTCATCTATGTAAAATTGAACGTTAAATAAAAAAGTGAAGCTCCGAAATGATATGGGCGAACTGATTCCCTTCGCAGAAGGGAAGACATCGATTAATATTTTAACTATTATTTTTGTCGTCAACCTTTATAAACATATTTTCTACTTCTTGCTCAAGACTGTGCAATACGGTGCTATGGCTCCATCAAAATATGGATTTGGAATGCCAAAATATGTTGATAGTAGACTACGTCAAAGTGGATCAGGAGGAATTTACTCAGGTCACATGAGGCGTCAAGTTGGAAAGAGCATTTTTGGATTTTAGCGGCATATGCTTCTGCCGCTCACCAAGCATCTACTGGCCTTAGCTAAACCTAATCTAAAAACACTAGGTATGAAAGTTGGAAAGCAGGCAATCGACATTTTTTCACATGCTGTTGACGATTTGATGAGTGGAAATATATGCAACATTCCTGCGACTCTTCGGAAGCAGTCCAAAGCTGAAATTAATAAACTTAGTGAAGACTACATTGGTCAGAAAATATTGTCCGATCAGGATGGATTAGGTCGTCGAAAACGTAAATATACTCATATAGAACATAAGGATGCAAAGAAACGACAAAATACTGCAGCTGCTATGAAGCCTATAAACAAATCGAAAAAGAAGACCAGTATCAAAATAAGCGAGATATATTTAGCAATAATTTGTCAACTCCCAATGCTGTCACTAAAAACTATAGTTCAACTTCAACGATATTACTACTAACTAAAAGAATTGAAAAAGCTTTTAAACAAAATTAATAATCTACAGGTACACATGAGGAGGCTGATACACGCTAAGAGGTGCTGTTACATAAGGGAATAAAAATATGTCAATATGGTAAGCTGACTCAGATTTGATGTACTGGCAGTGACAGAAGGCTAATTCTTCAACGTCACTGAGCTTTGGGTTGCATTTGAAGTTAGGAAGAGTTTTCGACATTTAACAGCTCATGCGATAAAAACACTTGGTTCAGATCGATGCAGAGGGTTACCTATGTTCCATTCCTTTACTTATTGTGACACGGTGTCATCTTTTACTGAGAGTGGCAAAAAGACGGCATGGGACGACACATGGTTGACCTTTGATGACGTCACTAGAGATTATTGTGCATTGGTGACTGAATTCATGTTCTCGAACGATCTGTGGTATTGTTACATGACCGCACTTGTTATCAGGCAATGAGGCACGAAAGCAGCTCTCCACTCAGAATGGTCTAATACTTGACGGAATCTCCCTAACACAAGCAGCACTGATTCAGCACACAAAGAAGGTTGCCTACCAAGCTGAACAATGCTGGGGACAGATGATGGTTACAACCCTTATACTCCCATCGCCAACTGACTGCTGACTGGGGTTGGAAGAAGGCCATTAGTGGATGGGAAGTTCACTGGACTACACTACCAGAAGAAACCCAGGCCTGTCGGGAACTCCTCTGTTGTGGATGTCAAAAGGGGTGCACTGGACAGTGTAAATGTGTGAATGCAGCACTTCAGTGCACTGCCCTTTGTCACTCTTGGGGATTGTGTTTCAAAATCAATTGATAATTAACCTTTTATTGGAAACCAGTAATATAATTTTTTTAATAATTTTAGCGTCAATGTTACAAATACAACTTCACAAATAATATTTTTACTGTTTTGATATTTTTTCCAATATAATTTGTTTCCTAAATACCTAAATAACAAATGGCCCTATATACTCTTACATTGTGCCAAAGGTAATATTTTTATCATCAAAATGACAATTCCTTCAGATATTTTACCTATCAGCGTTTAGATTTTTTAAGAAGTGTTTGTTACTAAATCATATAATAATTCAAGTTAAAAAACAAATGATAGTGTATAATAAATTTGGATTGAATAATGTAATACATTTCGCAATAACCACTAGTGTAGGACGTATAGAAGCTGGATCCAAAATCGAAAAATAGTTACTCTCAAAATTGAAAAGATTATAAAATAACGATAACGATAAAAAATATAGATAACAAAAAAATAAAATTCGAAAAATAGTATGAACACCTTTAAAAATAATTTTGCCTAACATTTTATATCAGATTTACAATAAAAATACCTGTTTTTTCTCGGCTGAAAAGTTAAATATTTATTATTTGTAAAAACATAAAACCAATTTATTAAAATGAAACACTTTCTTAATTTAAACTAATATACTATAATGTATATCAGCGTGTATACCTTGTAATGACGATGAAGTAATATATATGGCAAGCAAAATAGAAAATGTTTGTAATTCAATATTAAGATTCAATAACAACTTTGTTAACGTTACCACTTCAATAAAAGATTTATTAGACGTCTAACAAGACTTCGATTGTACCATAAAGTAAATTATTTGAAGTTTGTATAAAACGTACTTTTCAAGTTGCTTTCGTGACGTAAAAACACTGGAGCAAAAATTCGACTGAAACAATTAAAAACATTCTTAATCAATATATATTTTTTAAAAGACTGATGCGTACAATAATTAATTATATGTATTAATATTCATTTACCAAAAACCGCACGGGGAATTTTTTACATCATTGTACGTTAAATATAAAAAAAGACTAATATATATAGCATGTAATCAATTTATTCCGATAAATGCTAAAGATTATTAGGCCCCATTTTTAATTGCATTTAGACTATAAACACCATCTAATGTTAAAAAATGTCTAGTTAAAAAAGTGAAACTTTAAAAAAAGATGTTGCGCCAAATTCGTAGAACTAAATTTAAAGATGTAAATATCAGTGATAATCTTATATAATTGTATATGGCCCTATATTGTTATCAATAAATTGGTGCCACAAAATAAAATACAACTTATTTAGGAACATTATCACTGTAACATAAATAAATATATATGATATAATAATTATATAAATCAACCAATTGTTTTACCTTTTAATGAACGTGATCATTTAGCCTTTTTTCGTCTTTTCTGTAAAGTGAATGCTATAAAGTGAAGGTGTGAATGAGTTAATTCATGATTATAGCTGTTAGTTGTACAACATTATCAAATATAGGCTATACATATTAGATACATATTAGATGCGTGGAGTCATTAGCCGAGGCTTATTGGAGATGAATTGATTATACCGAGAGCAATGTTCGTATCACGCTTCATATCATTTAATTTGTGGCGTCAAAGATTTCTATATGCGTTAACGATGGTACATTACAATTATAATACTATTTGCTCATTCAACTACTAAATGCTGGCATGGTGCATTTACATCAAATATTAAACAGTAGCCTACCACCCTCCATCTATTGATGCTTCATTGATTGCTATCCAAAATAGTTTTAGATTACCCATATATATAAATCAATACTCACGGCGTACCTAATAGTTCAGTACGCACTGAGGTCTATCAAGGTCATCCTACATACAGAATACGAGCTTCTTACTGCAAAATGTTTGAAGGCCTACATAGCAGTAATGTCAAAAATATCACAATAGACGGTTACTTACTGCACTTAGCTCATCTCTAATTGACTATAGATCGTAACATCTCTCCGTATACAGATACCGGTAACAAAGGACTTGTATTAATCATAATAGGCTATAGTAACCCTTAGGCTACACATCGAACATAAAAAATAATGTGAATTTGAACTTTTTGCCTTACATGTAACTAACATATCCAATTAAATAAGAGTAATTTAATGTAAAAAATTATGATACTATTCTGTGTATTTCAAAAATACAAAGCGTTATGATACTTTTTATCATTTTAAAAACAATATATTAAAATGTAACAATATCAAATTTATTAAAAGTCGGGCGTAGCTTCCCGATAGAAGAATTCTTTTTATCATTTTAAAAAACAATAAAAGTATAATAATCAATATATTAACAATCGGGCGTTGCCTCACGATACAAAAACATTATCATTTTATGTATACAATCTTTTCCCCAAAATAATTCCCAGTTTTATTACCAGATTCACTTGAAGAATGGAACAGCATACAGAGTCAAGCTTGGTGTCAAATGTAGCTCTCGTTAAAATTAAAAAAATTAAAAAGTCAGCTTTAGTTTATATTTGACCTGATTTCTGAGATATGACCTATTTTAGTATTTTATCCAAAAGTTCATCCCCAAATTCACTTGAAGAACGGAACATCGTACAGAATCAAGCTTGCTGTCAATATGTAGCTCTTGATAAAATCAAAAAAAAAATGTTTTCTGCGTTAGTTGATATTTAAAATAGTTCCGGAGATATTCCCGACTTTTTGCCCGACTTTTTGCACATTTTTAATTTTTTAGGGAGAAAAGTATATATGAGATACAGTAAGCTAGACTGATTAAATTAATCGATAGAGCATGAAGAACTATCCTAGATAGTCATATTTCGAAACCCTTGGTGTCAATAAGTCAATGGGAATATTTGTTTGAAATTTAAATATTAAAAAAATTTGGGAGTAAAAACACCGAAAATGACCCAAAAAGTTATCATTTTTATTCTTTACTATATTGGCTGTCAGCATATTTATCTAAAACGTAGGTAATAACATTTCATATCAATTTTATATAATATATAGACTACACATGGATTTTTTAAAAGTCCATAATTTTATTCAGATAAAATGGAGTAAAAATTAATTTAACAGAATTTTATACTATCTAAAGAGCTATAATTGGTCCTATCTCAAGAGGATGAAATTTTCTATTGTTTAATATATAATATAGACCACCCTTCTATTATAAATATCTCGGGAGAACAATTTTCGTGTGTAAATAGGGCTCCTTAATAATAAATAATCTAATTTTACAATACTACTTATTTAGTCAAAATTGATATTGCCATATAGGAAAAATTGATAAAGGAAATATAACTCCGATTCACCTAAAAATTGGACACAATGCCACTGGGCTGACAATTTTTTACTATGTTCTAATCAATATTTTATTCATCATATTAAAATTTGAGCCCAATCGGAATATTATGTTTCTATTAAGTACATTCCCAACATTTTCCATATATAATAATAAGTATACAAAATAGGAAAGAATAAATTTTGCGGATACATTTTTTTTATTGAAAGAAAATAGAGTGGACGTTACGCTAACTGGGTAGTTTCTTCAGAACTCAAACAATAAAGTATCTCCAGTTCACATGAAAGTTGATATATATAAGGTTACGTAAGTGTTACGTAACACGTATGCAACCTTATATGTTCCCAGTAAACGAAACATCTACTCTGTTTTTATATTTTCTTTCAGATACTTGAACGTACCAAAAATTACAATAATAAGTATCCTATGTATGGGAATTTTTTGCTAATTATTTTAAAGCTTCGAATATTTTAATATTTTAATACAATGTACTAATACTATAGGTATTACGCGTCGATTGGTGCATATATTGAGGCCATACATACAACACACGTCTTAAATAAAGCCGACCAATAATAAATATATAATATTAAATAAAAATAAAAATAAACAAAATAATAAACCCGGTTTACATGTAAATATTTCATTTTGTGGTAGTACCTGTTGGAAAAGTATAACTCCGATATGGATAAAAATTTTACACAATGTACTTATCTATAGTTTATAAATTGTGTTACAATTTGAACCCAATCGGATAATATATTTTTGATCAGGTACATGGATAAATAATTAAAAAGTTTTTTTTAATAAAATAAATCATGGCAAATCATGGCCGTCGCCAGGGGGGCGGTTTTTTTTTTGATAATGGCGCCATTATTTTTAATCTTATGTCTAAATATCTAATACAATCTGCATATGTAAAGGGGTCGAAGGTAAATAAATGCCCTCTTCAGAAAATATTGCCTATTTGGTACTAATGTAAATTATAAATGCCATGTTAAGAAAATATTACCCTTCTGGTAATAATATTAATATATGTTGACATTAATAGACTGAATACGAAGGGTTAAGAATTTATCAAAAAAATAATTCAGTTTGTCTGCAAAGAAATTATATATAGAATTTAATCTGCCCCTGGACTCTAGAACCCCGCTTAAAATTGTACATCTAATCTTCGTTGCACAATTTTATCTCGGGTCGGCCCTTTTTAAAAAACGACATTAAAATTAACGTATACAATAGCTCATTAACGTATACTCCTGTCAAAAACTTAATGTTATATATACAATAAAAAGTTTAAAACTATTTTGAAGAAAATTGTATTTCGATTAAATAAAACAAGCTAGGAAAAAAAATTATCATTTTTTTTTTCAATGAAAAAAACGGTTGCAAAAACTATTTTATATGCATTTTATATATGCTTTATAATGCATTTGTTTACTTTAAATTAATTTTTAGCACCGGGTTAGCACTGGCAGTAACCAGGGGTAAATATTTTGGAAGTTAGCACGGGGTGCTAAGGTCGTAGTTCGCCTTTAAAAATACGAGTTAGCACTATAGCTCGGGGAATTTAGTCTTAGCACGCCGATTTAGTTTTAGCACACGCTCTGTATGTAATACGACTGTTAAAGTCTAAGAATTTGTGAAAGTTAACAATTTCCAAAAAAATGCCAATGTAAGCGGGTTCATATTTTTTATCAATTCTGACAGTGGATTCGTCAGTTTTAGAAAATTTTAGCCTAGGAAAGTTTTATTAGTCTAACAATAAGTTAATAATAAACTAATAAGTCTAATTCGAAAAAAAGACTAACTCTAAGTATCAAAAAATGAACTTTTTTACTGTTGGTATTTACGTGACAGATAAACTTCGATTTGAGATTACCAATTCATTTCTTTATTGATTTTAAATTCTTATTTCTTACCCGAAAACTTTGCAAATAATTATTTAAAAACTGATTGCAGCAAAATAGTTCATTTTGCTTGACGAAATGATTAGTTCATTTTCTATTGTCGAAAATTTACAACGCAAGGTATATGAAACCAATAACAGTCAAATCTCTATGTATTTCTTACTCTATGATAAAGAGTATTTTCTGAAATTTTTACATCGATATATCGATTAAAACAAAGTATATCAGTATTATGTGTAAATTTGGGTTCAAGCGATATATTTTTTCTGTCTTAGTGACACTAAATCAGTATGATGTTCCATTCTTCAAGTGAATCTGGGGATGAACATGGGGATGAAATACTAAAAGAGGTCATATTTCCGCAAGTGCGGCAAATATCAACAAACGCAAAAAATATTTTTTTAAATTTTAATGATAGCAGCATTGTGACACCAAGCTTGACTCTGTAGAATGTTCCGTTCTGCAGGTGAATCTGGGTATAAACCTGGAGATGACTTTTGGGAAAAGGTTGTATACGTCAATTTACGTAATGCATTAAAAGATATATGTTCGTGAACATAGAGTAGGATAGAGCAAAATTTTCGAAAATACTATCTGCTGACGTCACAAGAATATATTTACAATTGAGAAAGAGCATCTTAAGTTTATCAAGATTTCAGCAAACGCGCGTCCAAAATATTTGTAAAACAATATTATGTAGGCTATCCAACATTTTACTTATAGTATGTTTTAAACTTTTTAAAATATAGGAAACATCAATGAATATATTCAAACTATTTGTTTAATGTATTATATAGTATCGATTGTGAAATAATATTTTCATAATATAGTTCAATAAAAAAATAATTCTATGTATATTATCTACGTAGGTAACTATGTATCTCTCTGCTCAAAATAGCAGATTGCAGACTTCTTATTGTGAATTTCCTCGAATAAATGAGATAAAAATTTAATCTATAATTGTCTATATAAAAACATAAAAATATATATTTTAAGTATAGATTGCATAGAAACATATAAAAAAATAATTGTTTTGTATTCGCATGCCGCAATGATCATATTATACACAAATAATAAAAGTAATTACGCTAATATCTGAAATGAACTATTAAAATTAATTGTATATACCATATTTAATGTCATCTTCAGTAATACTAGATTCATTGTGATTAATTATGATTAATTACAATTAGTATATTATTTATGAGCATTATAATGAATTTCGCAAAAAGGATTTTGGAGTTATAAAACCAATAAAAACTCCGTGAGATACATTTTCTATAACCATCGTATTTTGTAAATGACATTGTAATATACGACAACTTTTTCGATAACAAATACCTCCAAAGGAAACTCAATAATAATACATAATATAATCCACGTTATTTATCATATGTAAATATTTATATCTCCATATATATCTTTCTGAGTTTAATCTGATATTATTACAATAAACTAAAATAATAGGCGACGAATGATAAAAATATGAGTAAATTAATTATGGTGTGTAAACTAATAGTGACCATTTCTCATTGACGAAAATATGTAATACCATAAACAATAAGAATATCATGATAAAGGTTCTGCTCGGCAGGCATCCTAACAATACATTTCTATTTTAATATAGTTAGAATATTCCATTGGATAAAAAATGATAAACTAATAAAGCAAAAGATAATTTAAAGAATTACAATATCTCTGTATGAACACAAATAATCAATATATATATATATTGCTGAAAATTATTAGTAACATTTTTTGCTTATAATAAATTTAGCAAAATAACATGTACTTATAGATTTAATATGTTTTTTGTTAAACTATGTTTGTCATCGTTTTTATTTGTTATGAATACAAACATAAACATATTTTCATTTATTTTGTGTATTTATTTATATTAATTTACATGTTTTATGTATGTACACATTTAAAAGTTTTAAGAGTTGATTATCAATTTAATTATTGATTCTAAAAACTTGTGACAAAAGTGTTGAATGTCTTAAAGCTAATAAGGTCTATAGGTATTTTGTAGGTTATATATATATATATTTTTCAGTTCATAATATGTATTTATATGTTAATCGTATTCTGGAAGTTATAAAACTAAAATCCGGAGTAAAACCGGAGGACAAATCCTGAGCAATTTAACGTTCAAGGTCTCCAATGCAAAGGTAGCTAATATAAACAAACACATTTTATACAAAAAACAAATGAACGGAATTGTCGATATATTTACACCTTTAAAATAATTCTGAAAAAAACAAATAAAACAAAATGTATCTAGGCATATTTAATTATTTAAATTGTTCTACCTTATAGTATTAATTAATTATTGGATAATACTAATATATTATTAAACAATAAATATGCAGTAATAAATATATTGATATAGGCCTATGACACATACAGTACTTACACTTATTAAAATGAATGATATCATTGCATTAAAAATAAATATTATAATAATTTTTTACATTTTGGAATATTTTGTTTATCTTAGCTACTTTTTTATTGCCGATATTGAAAAATTGATTTTAATTCTGCTGTTTTTCCTCCGGATTAAAGTCAAACACTCAATTGTGAGCGGTGGTTATGGTTGTTTTGAAAATGTTATGAATTTAAAGATTTCAGAGTGATGATATTCTAGAACATCTGCAACATTTGAGGCCGGTGTAAAAATACGCTAAGTTATAAATACTATTCGTCAATTAAGCATTTCAATTTTTTGTACTGGAAAGCATCTTTAACCTTAATCCAAATAACCATTGATTAAATGATTAGTGCTTCTGAATGCACCTCGAAATACATAAAAAATAAAGAGGATATTATGAAAATACATATATTGATTGCAGTTATTAAAACAGATGTGGACCATGCAATTAAGAATTAATTTAATGTAATTTATTTGTGTTATACCCATGTTTGATATGTTTAAGCTTTCAGACTGATCCAAATAAAAATAATTTAATTGTATAACAAATATAATGATTGTAATAACCAGTGTTTAGATTTCCCAACCGTTGTTTATATAGTCTAATAATCAATATATTAGAAAAGTTTAATAAATTGTAATATGTTATTCTAAATAAATAGTTTCATATATTTCAAAGTTTCATATTTGTAATCTTTAATTATAAATAAATAGTTTGCATAGTATTGTTATGAACATTATTTCTTAAAATCAATTATAATTATTCAATATTTTATAGTTAAGTATAAATGGTTAAAATAATGTTAAAAGAAATTGAAGTATTAATTTTCCACTATAGTATTATGCTTTGCGATATTATTATATTATTCTCATTGTCCGTATGTTTTGTGTAATAACTAAAACCATTGTTCTTATTTTTTGTGTAATAACTACAATAATTGTTTATATAAACATTTTATATTTTGTCCATACATTGATTCAATTATAGGGTAATGGGCCACAACATTTTTGGGGACATCACATTCTTGATCAAATCTATGCCTCAACAGATATTTCTTCAGTCTACAACAACAAATTTATAATTGCCTTCTGTATCAACTTAGGATCATAATTCGGTGTTCCTTCAATGCACTGATTAAATTTGTGACTTATACAAATCAGTTTATATTTCTTTAAGATTTACAAAAATCCAACATTACGTGTTTTGACAGCAAATAATATCATTGTGACTTTTCTGAAATCTACAAATTTAAAATTACAAAATTAAAATTTTAGATAACTTGGTTTCTAGCTGCGTCGATGTCATTCCACAAAAATCTATGTATATTAGAAGTCCACTGACTTTGAATCACTTCAATTCCAAAACACCTAATAAATTAACTTTTAGATAAAAATGTTCCTCTTTTTAATTATATGAAGCTCAAAGTTAAAATATAAATCAAAAGGGCAAAGACTTTATGTGTTTCTAATTCCAATATCTCTTCTAAAAATCATTTTGAAGTTGTTAATGAAATTAGAGGTTCTAAAAAGAAAATTGATTTTTTTTAACCATCAATTCTTCTTCTTCTGACCTTTCTATACCATTAATCAAATTAATAAACTTTTCACTAATGTCTTCACCACAGATCATTACGACGAAAACTTTCTCTGAAAAACTATTACTTGCAATATTTGGTGTCCTCTCACAAATATGCATTACATTTATAATCTTATAGTCTTTTACTCATATTCGACCAAAATCTATATAGTTATAGTGACGATGATAACCGCTTTCTGGCTAAAATAATCTGCCAATTTGCAAAAATTCGTCCCATTTTTAAAACTAATTTCAAAACTCCAAATCTCTCTCTTGCCCATCCAATAGAAAATTCTTGAACAAATTGTTTTTGACAGCGTTAAATTTGAACTTATTGCTAAAGTCGACAAATACTAATTTGCTATAAACCCTACAGTTCTACTGTCACCACTCTCCTTGACGAAGAAGGTAGTATAGATTTTACCCTCCTATCTCTCTAGACTGAAAACATTGAACACCTCTCACTTTTCCAAAAAAATTGTCTTATGGATTTAATTGTAAACAAACAAGACGCAAACCGTATTTATCGGGCAAGATATCGGTTCTCCAAAGATTATCGCACTAGTGGTGTACCTCAGGAATCTATTCTTATACCGTATTTACTTAATTTCTACATCTCTAATCTTATAAATCAATAATCTCCAAGCTACATGTACATCATATATTTTTTCGAAAAAAGTCAATCAGACAAAACTGATTGGTATTACATTTAACTCAAATTTTACGGGAACAACGACATTCTAGCCCGCTGCAACATGCGTATCTATTATATTGCCTTCGATTATTGAAACCTATATGTGGAAAACAACAATCACATAAATTTTATCATTACTTGACTATGCATCACCTTTATTTCTCTCAATTTCCAAACGTCTTGAATTAAACAATAACAAGCTATTTAAAAGATGTAAAGTTACCGCTTATGATTATCGGTGCGACTGTGACCAAATTTCCTATTACAAAAATATATGTAATTTTCAAATGAATTTTCACACATGTTGAATCAATTATTGATTATCCTATTAACCTTCTCAGTCTATGAAAACATCCACGCCATCTGTCTTACTAATGGAAAACATCATAACTTTCGTATTCACATATCACTCTTTTTAAACAATCAATTATCATTTTTATTAGACATCTTTTTATTTTACGCTTTGAGTTATTGGATTCTTTTTTATGTATTTAAAAATGTATTTGTATAACGTTACATACTGTTCTATAATTAATTATCTGCAATGTACAAAATACGACTGTATCGTACTAAATGTATTAGTATGCATCGATGGAAAGTAAAATAAACATTACATTTTTACATGAAATATGTAAAACATAGTTTTAATTGTATATAGTTTCTTGAAGAAGTATCCATAATATTTATTTTTATATGAAAAAGAGTCCAACAGAAAGCGTCTTAATTTATGCAGCGAATAAATAGTATAAGAACACATATTATTAGTTATAACAATTTAAAATTATAAAAAGCCATATTTTGTTATTTCTAAAATTGCTTACCTTCTTACAAAAAATGTGGGTCTATAATATTCATATCTATAATTTGCACAATCTTTCCATAAAGTACAGCGGTTATGTAATGCTATTTATAGCATATTTACAAAAAATATATACATTAGTTCGAATATAAAGATAATACTCATATATACATTCAAATATTTTCAAGTGCGAACAATATACAAAAGTCATCACGTTTGTGAACACTGCAGAGTTATTAATAGGGATACAAATCACCGGCATATAAATACGTATAAAGAGGGAAGCAACAAAAACAGAAAGACCAATAGAGATGAAGATAGCCCTCTTTATTAACAAACACCGAATGCTTTTATTATGTATTACTAAGATATTCGCTCCTCACGTAACCGACGTACACTGGAGAATCTACCGCTGTATCTGAGAGGCCTTGAAGTACCGATATCTTCTATAAGTTTGTAGAAAGATGAAATTTGCGCATAAAAAAACCGCCTTTGAAGTGTATTTGATACATGATACTTATGTTTATTATTACTTTATACTTACTTGTTATTTAAGTTGTAATAAGAAAATAAATAAACAAATAAAAAGTACATTAACATATAATAATATTAAAAAGTAGACTATCACAATAAACTACTTATTTTGTAATTGTAGTAGTATGAAACAATAAAAAACGTAACAAATAAAAAACTAATTTATCAAATCAAAAAATTCATATATAAAGATATATAAGCAGATTCATCAGATGTCTAAAAACTATTTTAAATTATGAACATTAACCGAATTAGACCACATATAGTACTTATTTACAGATAAGTAGTGTATAGACGAATCAGTCAAATATATTAATTTCCAGCACCAGATTCGACTTCTTAATTAGTGAGACCATTTCAACGGATTTAAAAAAAAATCTTTATACTATCAATATTGACCCAAATAGGCCACCATCTATACTACTAATTTACACAAAAATAGTATATAGCCGAATCGGTACACCAGATTCGACTTCAAAATAATTGAGACCATTTCAATAGATTTTTAAATTTAAAAATAACTTTATACTATCAATATTAACCCAAATAGACCATCTAAACTACTCATTTACAGATAATTAGTAGTATATAGCCGAATTGATAAACTATATTAATTTCCAGTTGCACACAGTCTTATTATTATGTCATTTCAATGCGTTACTCTAAAATGTGTAACTTTAAGCGAATATTGTGCGTCATTATCTGAACTAACAGATCTCTATATTGAAACTGTATAACTGAAGTAAATGTAGTTACTTATTAGAATATAGATTATAGCACAGACCTATTTATTTAGAAACGGAGTACTGCGTACAAGTTTTATAATTACAATTATTTAAAATTGTGAACGGTTGAATTTACGCTTGTCGTAATTTTTAGAGGCCGTTTTTAGATTTCACTACTAAATGTTACACTTTACATGTCGTCAGAACTAAGCATATATATAATATCATTACATTGAAATGAAACTATTCAACGCGTAATAAAAAGTTATGATAGCAACTTCAGTTGAACAATTACAACAGCAAAAATTTGTTTAAATTAGTTAAATTAGTAATAATAGATGTTTTACACAAAATATTATGTGAATTATTTTATTTCGGATGATATTAATTCTTCAAAAATTTTTAATTGGCTCGACTGAATTGGTTGTCGAATAATTTGCTTTTAAAAACAATATATTTTACAATTTTTCAAGTGACATGCTGGTCATTTTCTCACCTTTATTTTTGAATTACAAAAATATGTTTATACAATAATTATTAAACAAAGTGACCAACATTTTATTTGTTTTTCATAAAAAAAAATCTAATACGATACATTTTTGAATAAACTTTTTAAATTTTATTTTTTAGTTTCATGGTAGCACTTTTTCTTGTTTGACCATTCTATAGTTTGATATTGAATGTTTTATATATATATATGATCATTGATATATATTATAAATTTCTGTAACTATTTCGGATGTCACTTTCATATTTACTAGTTTATATTATTTATAATTTTGATTTGTATTGTGGGGTGTTGACTTGTTGAATAAAGTGGTCTCATTTACTATAACTATACCAACGTAATCTTTATCCTTATATTTTGCCTTATTTCCCCTCCTTTCAATAAAGCTGGCGTAAATGGAAATTTTGCTTGAAAAGTTATACATTACATTATAAAATAGAATTTTGTAAATAACGAATCGAAAAGGCGGGAATATGATTGTAATATTTTAGTGGTTTTTCTCCTTTTTCATATGTAATTGTAAAGTTTATTATTTCCATATGAAAATTGTCTTACATGGCTATTATAAATATATATTATTTAACTATGCATTATATTATGATTTCCAATTGTCGTTTCTTTAGAGTTACCATAGTACACTTAACATATATTTGTTATAAAATATTTAGTAAATTGATGTTTCACAAATGATCAAACTATAGCAGTGGAAATAATATAAATATGTATGTAAATAAAGAAAGTTTTAAATATCTATATTTTTATTGCACTAAATACGTTGCAATAAACTATGAAAATGAAAAGTTTGGAATTCGAATGTGGTTACAACGTGGATTCCCTATAAATATAAATTTATTTAATATTTACTCGTGTTATAGCTACACAATTAAATAAATATATATATATAAGAAATAATCCGTATTTTATTTAACAATTGTAGTTACAATGTACAAACTTAATATTATTATTTAATATAAAAACTTGAAAATTGTTCATTAAATACTTTATATTTTTGATAGGAACAGATTGTCGCTAGTTTGGCTACTTTGTATACTACTTATGTGTAAATTTAGTAGTATGTGTGGTCTATCTCGGTAAATATTGATATTATAAAATTGTTTTTAAAATTTTAAAAACCCGTTAAAATAGTTTCACTAATTATGAAATCGAATCTGGTGCTGGAAATTAATATAGTGTACCGATTCGGCTATATGCCTCTTATGTGTAAATTAGTAGTATGTGTGGCCTATGTGGGTCAATATTGATGGTATAAATTAGTTTTTAAATTTTTAAAATCAGTTGAAATGGTCTCACTAATTTTGAAGTCGAATCTGGTGATGGAAATGAATATAGTGTGCCGATTCGACTATATACTACTTATCTG
>JAUZND010051233.1:5130-19444 GCA_034780555.1 Coelogynopora nodosa | reverse complement strand
TATCATCATGCGCGGGAACAGAACAAACAGAGAACCAGATTATCATCATGCGCGGGAACAGAACAAACAGAGAACCAGATTATCATCATGCGCGGGAACAGAACAAACAGAGAACCATATTATCATAACAGAAGATATTAATAACAATCAACGAACAATTTTATAATGTTTTATACATGTTCAACTCTTCCGTAATTTATCGTATTATGTATTTATTTTTTTAACATAATTTTTGATGAACTTCTTTAGTTTTGCAAAAACATAATAAAGAGTATTACTTTTAATCATTACTTTTACTCTCATTTCAACTTCAAATTTGTCCACAGCTACTACAACAATGAAGAAGTTCTTCTACAATGAAGTTCAAGGAAGAAAAGCAGGGAAAGTACGCTTCTATGCTTGAAAATAAACTAATAATTGATCTCTTTTCTCTCTTGACTCTTAGATTAATAAATTTAGTGGTTTGAAAAGTTCAATTTTACTCATTTTAAAGAAATAATGCCACAACATCAAGAGGTGGTTAGGTTAGTATTCACCAGTAGCTCACCTCCTTCTGGTATTCAATCTGTCTGCGTTGAGCGTCTGTGAGGTACTGACCGCCGGTGAACATCTTGGCAGCCATCTGATTGACGTTGGAGGCACCAGCTGCACACATAGGGAGGGGGACGGTTATATGGGAAACACAAACGTTGGAGGCACCAGCTGCACACATAGGTAGTTTAATTCATGTTATGCTGCGGATTTAAAACCCTCAGCTGCGTGTTTAATCGATTTTATCAAGTGCAACCGTCACACTTCACATAGCAAACAACTAAACTACATGATAGTAGAAGAGCACGTAATATTCACTATTATGTAAAATTCATGAGCAACCATTATTTTGGGAGTACATTTGAACTACTTTATAGTGTCCATTAGTATTGGAAGTAGCAATAGGTCATATAACGGCAAAAAGTAAGCAAATGTGATTCTATTTTAATTATTAAAATTTTACTGATTCTATCCAACCTGGTAGTCTTAAAACGATTGATTAAAATTTAAAGATTTAAAAGTTTATAATGGAAATAATAGTTTATTGACATTACAGTTAATAGAAATTTAATACATTTAAGTTCAGTTATCTCGTGAAACATATCAATAAATATTTATATCACAAGGAACTATTGTATAATGATATAAAAATTATCAAAATAATTAGAAACATTACTGTGAATAATGCAAACATTAAGTTTTAAATTCACCCATGAAAATAGACATAGGCCTAAGGTAGTGTTAGGGATAACACTTTATGAACATCTTGATAGAGGTTCTCATCAAAATCAGCTAAGTTGGTTTTAAAATTAAAGCTCATTGTTGTTTATTGTTTAAAATGTTATATTTAAATGGAATAAACCTAAACTTACATACTTTGAATATTATCATTATTTAAATGGAAAGTGGTTCAAAATTTGAAGAATAGAGTAGCTATAGCTATACGTCGATGTTATTCTCAACATGTCTTTTCCCTGATTTACTCTCAGAAAGGCTATTCCACAATGTTTCTACTTCGACCCTAACATTCCCCGCCTGATGTTACTCTCAAAAGTCTGCGCAGAGCAAGACACGGACAGACCTGGAGCAGGAGGGGCAGCAGCAGCTCCCAGCCGGATGTTGGACACCAGTTGTGGCGGCGGCAGAGCGGTGGTGGCACTGCTGGAACCATCACTGACCTCGACACCGTCCCCCACCACGTCCCCCCATCGAGACCTGCGCTTCTTCTTCTGATCTGCAGACGTGGCGATAAATGGAGTGAAATATATAAAATGATTGTGTTAACAACGACGTCAACTAATGGGATACTTATCACACTGGATGCTTTCGGTACAGCACATGTCTTGTTAGCAGATAATAAGATGCTTTTACGTGTATTTACATTATAGGCTAACTCGAAGTGTTACTTATATATTATAGTAATGTGAAGTATATATAAGTCATTACTAGTGATACTAATTATGTTGATAATGATATTATTATTTCACGTAACAAAGGCATATTTCCAATACAACTCAGATTTTACTACGAAACAATTTGATTAATTTAAAATAATAACGAATTCTGAATTTACCATAAAGAGTATATAAAAATTAAAAAATCGTAAATTTCTTGAGTCCAAGAGTGCATTGTATTGTAGCTTATATCAAAATGAATACCAACTGTTTCAATCTAAAAACAGGACCCTTCAATGTTCACATTTTACTACTTCATCCTCCAAACAGCATTTAATCAACTAAATTGATCCGAGATGGTATTTGAGTTAAATCGAGTTAAATTCTGTCTAATCTTGAATAGTAACAAAAAGTTTACAATGTATTGTACACATAACAATTAGTGAGAAACATAATATTATGTCTCCTATAATGTATAACTACACATGTTGGCTGTACACAATAAATGTCATGTACCTTCCAGAGAGGAACTTCTTCTACTGTCGACAAGTCGGTACTGAAAGAATCGATACTCCTGCGAGTCAGTGATTGTAAGGAACCTGGAACATCATGGAAATAACATAAATGTTAGTATAAAAGTCGGACCAAATATTTTAAATATGATGGACTGTGTAGAAATTCAATTCACAAAGTCGGTTTGGTTACTAACTCATTTTTTATACAATACAATATATAATTGGCTAATCATTTACTTCTTATCTATGACATCATGTATTGGTTTGCGAAAAAACTTATAAGGCGGTTTAAAGCGTAACTTTTTAAACCAAACCATACCGTCTGTGAAATGACCTATTGCATCTATCAAAATGTAATATATGAACACAAGACAGATAGGGCACTCACCAGTACTCCTCTGAGTCTTCGAAGGACTTGATAACAGAAGCGACCTCCGACTGCGGTAAACTGACCAACTTCTCAATCAACGCCTCAATCGCTGTGACCGCCGCCGGGTTATCTGGTGGAGAGACTGGAACAAGGGCGCTTACAAGCGGGCCACAGAGTAGCTCGTCGCTCGGCAACTAGTACCGGCGACGACAGAGAAAGGCAGAGAGAATGAAGACAGATAAACGAGCAGAAGGGAAGAAGAGAGATTAGGTACTGATGGATAGTTACCTGGTTGTTGTGGTGTGCTGCTGAGGAGGTCGGTTTGTCGCCTGGAATCATTTGTGTTAAGTATTGGACCTGATCTTGAACTATTTCTGTAACATGGGTCGGTGCAAAGTTCACTGTGAATTAGGTAAGATATTCGATTGAAGAGGATGAATGATCAAAGTAGTTCATTTGATACGGTTTCGTCCTTGTTTTTTAAAATAGCAAACACGACTGGTGGACAACCAAATTTTTGATAAAATTGACAACCTTTTATCTTATTTTGATTCATAATAAGTAGAACAATATCTATATTTTAATTCAATTGTGCTTTATGCTATCTGACCACTAAAGCGTTATTATAAAGTGTTTATACGTTTAACTAATATAACAGTCAAATGGGAATTTCTATTCTCCTATAAATAAACACGGAAAACCTGACACAGTTTGATATGACATCGGTAAATACATCCATAGTAGTAGTTTATAATGTTATGATATATAAATGCATTAAGCTTATATGAAAGCAATAACATTAACCAGCGAAGTGAATGCAGTAGAAATTAGTTATATATAATGCCGGGATGCATGTCTAAGATTTCAAATCCGAATTGGGGCCAATAATGAATATATATCCAATACCCAGCACAAAGAGGTGAAAATTGTGGTATTTTAAAATTAAGAATGCATATAAATGTGATTTATTATGTAGTACTTTTTTTTTTAGTTTAGTATTTATCACATGAAAAATGTGTTACTTTTGAATTCTTTATGAACGTTAGGGGCTAGGTGAGTATCACTTGAATGTTATTACATTTTCAAAAAATTCATCTAAAATTCACCATATTTGGACAAACGGGTAGCAAATATACAACATGTTATACATATAAAGAGAGATAATTATATAAAACTTACAAAATTGGTTGATTTGGAATTGACGACGTTGATGACAATGGCAGTGGAATCTACAATATGTGTTCATCATATATTAGTGAATGATTAAAATAATAGATATCTCCAATGACGAAAATGTAATAATTGTTAGAGCTGGTACATTAGTTTACAAGTAATTGCATACATACACTTACATCATGGGTCTCTGTTTTTATTTCTTGTTTAAGTGCTGGGATCGCATTATTTAATTTTTCTTTTGTTTCTAAAGTGAAATAGAATATTATAAAAGAATGGTTAACACACAAAAAATACTATTAATATCATTTTAAAAATCATAGTGGACAACATCAAACTTACTTTCAGCTTGCATTTTCTTGAACATTTCAAGGAAACTTCCATCATTTTTAATTGGAAACATTCCTGGCCTTGAAAACTGACCTGAAAGAAACTCTGACAATTAAGCATTATAGCCACATTAAAATAAAAAATAATTAAATATCTGTACATTTTTCATCTTTCTTTAGAAATTATAAAATGGTAACAACACACTTTTTTATATCAGAATCGGGTATCATGAGGGATTTATTTAGAACGTGTTCCTTCTATTTATTGAAATAAGCATATTGTACATGAGAGCACATGAACTTGAACTCCAACTCTCAACACAAACACAAATCAAGATGTTATGACACATTCAAATTCGAAATATTAGTCACTGACACTAAGAATGAATCTATATGATGGAGAAGCCTTGTGGATAAGGGATAAATGGCCCAACATCCACAGGCAGTTGGAATCATTCCAATTTGCAACACCATCTTTTAGATTTACTTCGTATTTTTATGTTAAATTGTTCCTTCACATTCAAACATTTTTACCATTTAAAACATTCTAGCATTTCTGCTTATTTTCCTTAAATGTTAAGCTTTCTTTCACATAATAATACAATAATAGCATTGTTCACATTAAATTAACAATTACATTTCAGCTGATAAACCCCCCCTTGATATAATAATCATTTGTCCTTATTAATTTTCATGATTGTCTTCAATTTGTGACATAATCTTTAAATGGATCTCCTATACTGGTGTCTATTATATGTAACTACACAATGTATATTTCTGAAATAGAAGACTATATTTAATTTAGTATTATATTCTGTAAATAGGTATTGAGAAGATAAAATATAATGTTATGGAAAAGAGACTGCAAGACAATTGAATCAGCTCACAAAGTTGGAATTAAGCATCATTTGAAGGGATGAACTGATGTATTACAGATATTTTAGACAACATATATATAAACAATAGCATTGCCTTAATTTTTTTCTGGTCTTTCTTTTTATTGTAGAGTCCAATATTGTTGTTTTCAAGGTTGCCATAATTTAAAATGGAAAGAGGGTGGCTCATTTTCACTCATTGATGACCTACACAAAGAGATGCAAGTTTTTCTTATACTTCACTATCAATGAAAATATAGCAACCAGGAGCAAAACCATCCAATTCAGCAGATATCATAATTTTTTGTATATTATTCACAATATATTTAGTTTCATTCTTAATTTGATTTCCATATAATATTAATTTATCCTCTTCTCTGTTTAGAATGATTTTGACCATCATCCATGCAACAGAATATTATTTGTAGCTGAAAAGAAAGTTGCCTTTGACTTGATTATTTATATCCTGACAAAAATAACAAATTGTCAAAAAATATACTTTTATCTCTTTTCTAGAAAGCTAACGATATTGCAATGTGATACACAACTGCAATGCAGATCCTAATTTAGCACTACTTATATGTTAGTAGAGTGTTTTAGGTGATTTTTAATGTCATTGTGAATAAAAAAAAAGGGATTTCTATCTAGACAGTACTGTTGAATGAATTCCATGTCATTAAATACAATATTATTTTTGAGTGAGTTTGTATGATATCTTAATATCCTCACATGTTGTAATTCTCTATTTTGATAAACAATGTGTAAATATGCCATTTTTACTTCTAGTTAAATCTCCTCTGTGGAATCCTTAACTTTAAAATTGTTTAACTTTTGTTTGTGAGAAATTCTCAGCTAATTTGTTATATTTAACTCAAATTTTCTAGTTAGGCACCAGGGGCGGATCCAAGAATTTTGTTAGGGTGGGGCACAGATTTTGATGGGCACCAAAAGATATGTTTATAAAAATTAGGCACTCTAAAATTCATTCATAATTATATTTATTTTTAAAATATCTGATAGCTATAATTGTTGATAGAAACTCTGGAAAGCAACAGTTTCTCCAAATTTTAATTATTATATAATATACAATATATATTGATCTATCTCTATGATATTGATAAAACAAAAATTAATGGTAACATTAAAACCATAGAGTATATCTATTTGCACAAAATAGAGTAGAACATTTAAACACATGCATACAAATGTAAAGATTAATAATATATAACATGTAATAAGACTTAGAAATAATCAATATAACTGTAAATTGAAACATGCTTAATTAAAGAAATAATATATAGCAAGAAATATGATGTGATATAAATAATTATATTTACTACTTGGAAAGTTGTTCTCAAGGTGATCCAAGTCAATCTGAATATTGTGATTGATCAATAGATGTGCCAGACTTAAATTACACTCATCTGTCATGGTTGAGCATAAGTATGTTTTTAAAAGGTGCAGTCGGGAGAATGACTGTTCGCACTCACAGCTGGTCACTGGTATGGTTGCAAATTCTCTTACATTGTCCTCCCCCCCTTTCTTCATAATATTTGGAAGCATGGATATGGAGCTAGTTATTGTACTCTGCATAGGAGAGAAATGTGTTTGCATTTCATAGACTATATGATGCAAAATGGTATGGCAATTGTGCACTTGAAGTATTCTTCTGGATCAGCTGCATCCAACTTGTCTCGATGAGCTTGACAACCATATTCCTATATATCTACCCTTGACCCCTTGACCTATGCAGATATTAATGTATTTTTAGAGATATAAGCATTTTTTACAATGGGTAAAAAATATTTTCAAGTATAAAAAATTAGACACCACTCTTCAAAGTGGGTGCCATAAATAGCCAGGGGGGGCAACTGCCCCCCAGGCCCTCCCTGGGCACTGTTAACTTTTTAGTTAATATATATATATATATTATGTTGCATTAGGTATTCTATACAGCTAAGTAATGAAAGGCATGACATTTGGGAATTATTACAGATTCTACAATTACAGTAGGTCCTATAATCTATTCATGGGTCATTACATTTTCTGAAAAATACAAAAATTCTTTATCAGATAAATGGTAATAGGAGATAAATTTGGAAATGATTCAAATCTTTTAATTAAAATCATAACTTTATAATTGTGTTATCCATTTTGGTGTATTAAATATGTATGAGAGGAACCTATGCAAATAAGGTTGGCAAAAAAGACAGAATGAGTATAATTAAATAAGAGTTTATTGAATTATGCTCTAATGATTACATATTTATTGCTCACTATATGTTAAACTTATACATGTTGAAATTATATGTCAAAAATAATTTTTGATATATTTTTGGTAAAAATATTTTTTTATTTAAAAAAAATTATTTGTCCAAAATCATTTTTAATATGTAAAAATTTTTTTTGAAAATAATGTTTAATACAGGACTATCCATAAAGTAATGTACATATTCATTATATTAATTCTGACATTCTTTCCCCCTATATATATACATATTTGTGCCATTGAAATACAATTTATATTAAATGATAATATAACTATACTGCTGCTTTGAGTGCATAGAACATAACTTCAACTAGTTTTTTGGCAATTAAGTAATAATGTTTGTATAGTATACTAAAAAACATATGCTTTATATAATTAAATATATAAGGGTTAACAGTTAACTCAATTAACAGTCAATTAATGTATACTGTATAATATAAAAGGTTAATATGTTTATAATTGGGATTGCTGTGGCAGGTGTCATGTCCTTGCATTCTCAACAGTTATAGTATGGCAATAATTTTGCCTTTTCATGGCTTCCTCAGAAGGCCAAAATTGTAGACAAATGGGACACATATAATCAAAGTAATGAAATCAGTACATTTGTTAATAATAAATCTTACTTGCTTTGATTATTGAGCATAACAACAATGTGTGTATAATGTATTTCCAACAAAAAATCATCCATTAATATAGCTGATCAGTATTCAAATAATCATATAGTCTACTTTATAAACATATAACTAAGAACTAAGTCTGTCTTCCATGGAATTCTAGATGGCATAGAAATTTAAATATTAAATAAAATACAAAACATAGAATTACCACAGACATACCAAATTTTAATGTTTACTCTGATGGTATAGATCATATAGATATATATATATACCAGTATAGATAATAGCAAATTAAATAAATGACCATATTTATATTAATCTATTGATTAATTACCAATATTAAATTACTCAATTCTACAATATTAGATAATTATTATTCATAATTTTTATTTTAAAACTATAATTAATAATAATTATTTAATATATCATAATTTTCAAAAGAGCCTATAGGCTACATACTGTACATTATTCAGACTCTACCACTCTCTCCTTGTATATAATCATCTACCCCCCATCCTTGTCTGCATATATACACACTTTATTTTATGCATAATGGATGGATGGTTCCTATAGGCTATAGCCTATATTTAAAAATTAAAACAATATAATATTATTAATAACTATAGCAAAAAATATTTGGATCAAATGGAAAGTAATTCAGCCAAAGTTTAACTTAAATATAAGTGCATTTTACCCAATATTTTCAATACATATATTGTATATATATTTTATTATTATGCTTATTATATATTTTATTCCATATATGTTTTACCCCAATATGAATAATATTTTGGGTAATTTACCCACTACACTACAAACATGATGCTCTAAACGTTATTGAATATTATATATAAACGTTAGGCACCATTTTTATAAACATTAGATGTCCTCTAAACGAGGAAATCCTCTGGCTCTAGCGTTTAGAATCACTACGCGATTTTTCTAAATGTTAGAGGGTAATGCGTCTAACGTTTAGAGCATCTAACGTCTAGATTTTTTACATAACATTTAGATAAAATTCAATTATGTTTAGAGGTTAATTATATAATTGTCAGTTATATTCCTATAATGTTAGATATAGTTAGTACTAATTAGTTATAATACCAAATGAATCAAAAATAACTTGAAGTTAAGAAAATAACCTATTTTAAACAAATTGATTAAATTATGAAAATATGACCGTATATTTATTATATTTCTTTCAAACCTATATACAAATATTTAATATTTAAAATAAAATGATATATTGTACATATTATATATTAATTAACTGTTATATAAATAGGATTAATTAAATAAAAGTAAATACAAAAATATTACATAATAATTAGCCGGTAATGTGTAAAGATATTAAAAAGTGAACAATTAATTCATTAACAAATTATTGAAAGAAGTACAGCGAAATGAACATTGAACATTGAACAATTAGATAATGGTAAAATTACATGTAACAGTCAAAGTAAGATTATAAAAAACATAGTAAATTTTAATTACCTAAAAATATAATGGATTAATACGTAAGCTTATTACACTAATAAATATATGGTCCATTTGTAGAGCAGTTAAAAATACAGTTTTCATAATACTATATCGTTAATGTTCTGCAAAACCTTCCTAAGTACAATTTTGAAGTTTTCGAGGAATCCAATTTGATCTTTATTTCTGTATTAAATCTATTAATTCATAGCATTAAAATTGATATAAAATAGTAGCATTATAATGTGTCATTACCGTTTAAAACTAGTCGAAAAATATTACACAAAATTACGATTTTTGTGAGATCTTAAAAAAAAACATTTTTAGAGCATTTTCTTAAAATCCTAATAAATATCATGCAATTCTTATAACCCCTCCTGGTGCTTAAGATTCTTAAATTTCTTACCACAATAATTTTCATTTAAGCAAATAAAGAAATTTAGGCGTGTACTAGTTTTGCTGAACTTAATTTATGTCATACAAAACATTCACATAAATTAATTTTTTTTTATCTTTTTTAAAAAAAATTAAAAGATAGCATTCAATTTAACTAAAAAATTAATTGCTACAAAGTTCGAGTGTTTTTATTTACGCGGGGAAATAATAGTAAATCACGTTTGCACATTTTAAAAGTTAGTATCCTTTTTATAATATACCGATAACTGTTGCAATGTGTATACCGCCATTTCAAAACTGTTGTATTAACTAACATATTACAGAAAAAAGTATAAAAATTAAATCATTTATAACTGCAAATTTGCTCTTAGGATAATTTTGAAGAACAACATCACATTTTGAAATATAATGTAACATTGAATAAAATTTGTAAAACCGAATAAACAAAACAATAATTTGTTAACCCTTAGTCTATGGAGGGGAGGGATGTATAATCCCAATTTTGAAAATAGTTTAGTTCTAGAGCAAAGCGTACAACTACTACAATGAAATGTTTTAAATTGTCAATTAAATTACCAAAACATGTTCAGGTAATTTTTTAAAAAATACTACTTATCACAAATAAAAATATGTGTTATGAAGATAGCCTAGCGTACATACATTGTATACATATATGAAACTCGAGAACAAAAATTCAGCTCATTCTGTCCATGTTTATATATATTACAATACATGGACATTTTATGTTTTGATGACAGCTAAGAATTGGATTTGGAAACAAACAAATGACATAAATAGAATTGCCTTGAAATACTACTCAATATTATAATAAATTGATAGAAAATAATTAATTGCATATGTAATATATTAAACAACTGGTTGGTCGATTTCACCGCACACCCTCCTCCGTCTATAGGCATCAGAATATGCTTGGTGCTGCTATGGTTAAATATAAAAAAAGTTAATAAATGTAAAACCTTAACAAAAGATATTGTTTCAGGTGATTGTCAAAATAATATATAAATAAATATTTAAAAATGCTTTTGTACACACTACTGTTGGCTGCTTCCCGTAACGGAGAATGTAAAATGCAATGGCCTCGAAAGTGATAGTGGCAGGAATTAGATACCTAATTTTAGATAAACAGAATAAACCCTAAATTAATAACATAGTATTTTTTCATGATATGTATGTACATCTAATAGGCTAAATAACTCAAAGTATTATTAAAATCATTATCATAAAAGTTACAAATAGCCTTAATTTCTCAATTATTACTTTTATTAAATAAGGCGAGGTGAAGCACGATTGAAATAAATCTATTCTTTAGATATATATTGTATATGGCTTACTTTAAATTCAGTGGAAAATTCGGAAAAATACATTCTAATTGAGGACAATTGCTGGAATTTAAATATTGAAAGCAGGAGTCGTCGGTCGAAGAATAATATCAAGAAATATTTAACTCATAATTTGTATTTGTATTGGGTTGTTGAATGAAAGTGTTACAGTAGAGATAGGCCGGTGATTGGGAATGATTGGTTGGAAAGTGTTTAGTTCTGAATTAGGAGGAGAGATGGTATGAGAACTTGAAATGTAAGAAGATCCATGAATTGAGGGATTCTGATGTATTTCTGATTGTAGAGAAGGACGGTTATTGACAACATTATTACGTGTTTGAAGTAAAAGAAGACGGTCCTCTAGATTGCGTTGTCCTTTTCTTTCTTCATCAGATAATTGTCTTTGTTCACGTCGTTCTTTTTCTTCTCTTCAAAATGTTTATCTTCCAAACTTTTTTGTTCGCGAAGCTGTTCTTGCCATTCTTTCTCTTCTCTTTTTATTTTCTAATCTTCCAAACGTCGCTATTTTGTCTTCTTACTCGTGTCTTTCTATTCTTCTATCTTCCTTATCTGTTCCCATTTGTTGCCCTAATAGCATAGTGATAGGATCCCCGTTATGGGATGCACAGTTGTGACAATTGTTGGCCTGATAGTGAATACATCAAGGTCTAAAACATATCCTTCTAGGTAGGTGTAGAGGATTTTGTTCGGTTATAACATCATCGTCAGAAGGAAATAGGAATGAGGTTCAACCTCACTTGTTGAGGATAAGGTGGTATATATTTATTGGTTCGTAGTGAATGGCAATATTGCGGTTCACCAGTGGTAACGTTTACTTCAACAGTGGAAGTGTCGAAGGATATGCCAGGGTTAGTAGGGGGAATGGGTGTCGAGTGTATAAACATGGTATAGGAACGTTGAGACATAAAAGTTATAAGTTAATCGGTATACAAATAAATGTAACTATATTAATAATACGTACACAATTTATATAGACAAAATAATTAATTACTTAATAAAGATTGAAACACATTGATAAATATTAAAGCGCTAAAATAAGGAGATTAATAATTTTATTGAAATTAATTCAAATAAAATTAAGCGCGAGCATGTTAATTTTTACAGAAATGAAGGGAACAAAAATGATTTTTACGAAAATATTTATCTCCATGCAAAAAGAATATTGTACAATATTTGTACAAATACAATGAACTAGGTTTACTTACAAAAGTAATATAATTTGTTTAAAACAATTAATAATAATGGCGCTTACATAAAAATAATGTTAATAATTATTAATACACGTCATCTACAGATGCTGGGTTGAATAACAGACTTGAGGATCAACGGATCTCTAAATTGAGGTGTTCCGAGCACGGGAGATAACAACTGCAGGTAGTAATAACAATTCCAAACGGCATATTTCGGGCAAATTATATCAAATGGGAACCCAATATGGGAGGTATAAAAACATGTTAACAAAAACCACGTCAAGCACATAATTACAAGTTTTAGTATGCGCACCTAAGTGGTAGAAACGAGGGACAAAAAGAGCGGGACGCTATACGGCTCAGGTATATCGATCGATATAGCAGTATGGCATCTTCTTATTGCTGGCAGGCCTTCTCATATCCTTACCCTTAAGTAAATAATTAATTTTTTATTAGTATAATTCAGCTTCTTGTATTTAATTTTTATTGCGCTTTTCAATATAATTTTAAAATAAACTTCTTTTGTATATGCGTAGTTATATAACTGTATGGCAACTTCTTACGATTTATTAGAATGATTAGTCATCATTTATATATCTTAAAATTGTTGAAAGCCTCAATTTTATTACTTTTCAGATCTAAACGTCTAAACGTTAGAGGCAGCTAAACATTATATATTTCATTGACTAAACGTTAGAGGCACTCTAAACGTTATCAATTTTTATCTAACGTTTAGAGCATAACTGTTGTAGTGCACACCCTCCAAGATGAACCACTGAGAAAATCCTACAAAAGATGTCCCCGGATGTAGGGTTAACAACAATATACGTATTGAAAAAATTGTGTAGGCCTCTATTCTAAAGAAAACTATATTTTTATGCTATTAAAACTTAAAAAAATTACACCTCACTTATAATTTCAACAAATTGGATAAACTTAAATTAAACATTGATGTTAAGGCGAATGCAAACAAAATATTGCAGAATTAATTTAGACCGGACAAGTTAATCTTACTTCATTTCAAAATTTATGAAAGCGATCATAAACAAAACAAAAATGTTATGTAGCCTAGCTGTTAGACATTCTATAATGTATTTTTAATTTTGAAATATTTGTTTATAATTAGTATTTTTGCAATATTAATTTACTACATATACGATTAAAAGTTATATTTTATGTCAAAATTCAGTTTATTCGTTACATAACATTTGTTTTTTATAAATTGTTTGAAGGTTGTGTCATATACGAAACTTTTAAATTTTGTGAAAGGTACAACTTGATATTATTACAATGTTTTGAGTATCTAATTGTATTAAAAAATATATTTTATTTAATATCGAAGAGTTTATTAAAGTTACAAATTCAAGGCAATGCATTTTCTTTTTATTATATTTGGCTAATTTCTGTCAGACTTGCCTCATATTATTGTACCTACGTTGATGTGATCACTGTGTAATTTGGTGTTGGTTAAAGGACAAATTTAACTTAATAAAAAATGATCCAAATTAATTATTTAAATAGGCACGTTAATATTTAACATCAAAGTTAATATTTAAAAATTTATATTGGCAAATAAATAAACATTGTCAATTATATATATATATTGTAAATGTATGTATTGCTACGGAACGGAAAGGTACGTCCACGGAACGCAGCGAACGTTATATACGTTATTTTTGGAATATTGCTGAAACATTTGGCAAATAAACGTTAATTTGTACAACATACAGATATTAATACACTTTGATTTTCATACTATTCAAAATTTATTTTGTTAATTGGTATTTATTATACACTTTAGGAAGATGTAACTTTCAT
>JAUZND010051222.1:0-19447 GCA_034780555.1 Coelogynopora nodosa | reverse complement strand
TTTGCACAAAAGACATGTGCTCTTATATTTTAAAAAGTGGCATGAGTTGATCATTTAGCTAACACAATACTAAAAAATATAAACATACAATAACTTTGCTGCCAATCATACATGCTATGAGAAAACATCGCTTAGTGTACTCGTGTTGGCAATGAGGGATGCGCTGGTTCAGATTATGTGGACATCCCATAATCGCACGGTCAATTCTTTCAATTTATACTCATTGGACAGTCTGGACAACGGAACCATTGCTTGTAAAGTGCATTTGTCAGTGAATTTGACACAATTTGTCTAAATTTTTTACTCGACATTTATGCCACATTTTACTGATGTTTGTTTTTATTGCAAAAGTTGGCAACATTTTTTAATGGTCTACTATATGTTAAACATGAACATTTAGAATATCTTGGATTTGTTATAATAGTATATTGCAAATATATTTATAATAGCTTTCTACACTTGCTAAAAAAGTCAACGGTGGTTTATAAACGAAAGTAATATTTTTGTCTGGGTGGAAAACACCCGGCCCATTTAAGTGAGAAACATAGTTTAATATCAAATTCAAATTGAAAAATAGTTCCATAATTACAGTTTTATAGTTTCATTATGTATAATAAGGACCGTGGACAGAGTACACTAGGATTTATTCACTGTCCACCAAGGCACAAAAACAAAGATCTATTTTATTTAATTTTTTTCTCATTTATTTGTTATATAAAACTAAATAAGTATGTGTTATGTGTATTAAATACCTATTGGACATAACTGTATTTAAGATTAACGGAGATAAGTTTTTAAATTAGTAAATCCTCCAACTTTTTAATAACGTAGTATATTTCGTTGGTAAAGAACCGGTTAGTTGTTAGTAAAGGTATATAACACATGTCTTTTATCTGCGGATTGTAACATACTATTTCGTTATACATGCAATAGGTTGATTAGATAAATACATTTCGGCTACATTGAAAACAGAGTTTTGCAGTTTTTTTGACGATGCAGTAACCAAATATTATACTAATGTTTACTTGCGTGTCTTGTATGATACTAAATAATACAAATATTGAAATGACCCATACATAAAGATTAACACCTAGACGTAGGATTACTCTTTTTTTATTATTTCAACAATAATATGCTTTATTGGACACATTTATAATTTCCATTGAAATAACCTGGTCAAATGTTTTAAAAAATAGGTATCTATCCAGATATTGTATCACTTGTTTTTTTTCCTAATGAGCAGTTCGTCCGATTCAGAAAAATGGGAGTGGAGGAGTATGGCTAAGTTCAGTATGGACTTTATGTAATGTCTTTTATATCATTTCACATTAAAAAAATTACATGTTAAGATAAACAACATGGGTTGACTTATTCCAATATGCGGATAATCCCTGAAATTAAAATCAAATTCATATAATATGTATCAAATTAGAGTAAGTTGTTACAAACCAATTCGAAGATAAAGGGAATTTCATTTTTAAGAACAGTGTAATTATTTTGTGTGGTGCTATAAATATAGAAGACTCATTTATTTCAGCGGTTTCCATATTAAGTGTGTCTACAATTGATTGTGATCAACAAATTATATGGGAACCTCAAAACGAATATCAGGAATACAACATAAGATGTGTGGGTTTTGATAACGAGGATATGGGTGATTTCAAAGTCAACGGATCTGTCTGTATGTTGTCTGTTTATAAAATATCGAGTTTATTCTTCTGATATAACATTATACATTATTTCAATATTATTATTATTAATAATTATACGAACGTTATATTGTTTTCAATATATTAAATATTATTCATGTACCAATATGTATGTACTGCACACGCTCATGTTAGTCTACTTAAAAGTATAAATTTGATCTATATTATTATATAAACAAACCGACAACACAAAATACATACATTTTAAAATATTTATTAAACAAATGAATTTATATTTTAAAGCTGCTATAGTTTCAAAACACTTCACAATTATCTCAATAATAATGTTGTTACACAGTTGATATAGGCAATCAACATACAAGGAAGATCTTATTAACATATATATATATATGGCAAACGTAATACAATAATCTATTGATGAATTAAACATTATATTATATATAAGTTAAGCTATTTATTTAGTAAGATATTGGTTAATTAACATTTACCGGAATATTCAAATACTTTAATTAAATAAAAGATTCTCATACAAAAGCACATTAATTTTTGTAATGTCCATAAAGTACTGTACTCCTTTAATAAAAAAATACTATTTTGAAAGTCATATTTTATATGTACAAAACTATTTTGAAATTTGTAAAAAAAACTTTAATAATTTTTAAACTGACGTTTCTTTCAACGTGATAAAATTATTTTTGGTACTAAGAACACATTTTTATCAAGTAATGCATTTAACACATACATTTCAATAATAAACATTTAATAATAAAAAACCTTGATTTTTTTATGTGTATTTCATTTTTTAGACACATTACCAAATATGCCAGTCACATTCAAAGCGAGAATTCGTGGAATCGTGCATGACACTTTGAATATTGAAGAATTCGGACCATGGAGTGGTTATATAACTCTTATTAAAGGCGACTGTTCAAAAAGTATGGCAATAGCATGGTTACTGACATTTTGTTCATTAAAGATAAAATAGATAAAACCATTTATTTTTTCAGGTTTGAAGCATACTGTTCTATACCTCACTACTGCGTGCTTCATATTTTGGATTATTCTAGGTTTATTTTATTTGTGTATGTAAGTTGAATTTTGATTTACCTATATTAAACATAAAAATTGTTGGGAAACATTTACGTCATATTGGGGAACATGATAGATATTTATCAAGTAATTTATATGTAATTGTTATTTATTTTATTGCTGTCTTTTTATTATAATGTTGTCGTTGTATGTCAAATCAAAAAACCGTTAAATCAATTTTGATTTTGAGTAAATAATGTTATAATCTCAGACATAATTTAAAATGCATTATATTGTGTTCTAAAACTAGTTCATATTTAATATGGTATATAAAACAATATTTAATTTTTTATCTAACACCCAATGAAGTGAATAATAAATATGTATATAATATTTTACATTTATTCGTTAAAAATTTTAGTTATTTTGTCATGAATATTATATAATTTTAAACATTACATTTTATAATTATTATTATCTAATATGTATATTATTATTGTATTAGGTTACCAGACTTCCTCGCATTCATATAAGCAAATCGTTGCGTAGGTCATATTTAAATAACAATAGACCACAATTAGTTTCGATTTCATATTTGAAGTCCTTTTTCATAATATATGATTTTGCTTGCCCAGATTCAGCATCAGATGGAGACTGAATGTCAACAACCCAATATATTCTTTACTACTAATATCTCAAGAGACTACCAATTCTGTAATGCAGCCTGAAGATGTTATTCTTGATGTAGCTCCAATAGAAGAAGAATTATGTGCATCTTTTAATAAAATTAAAAAAAGAAAGCTTGGCAAAATAATTGAACAATAATGGTCAATCATATGTCTCACCTAAAAGTTGTAGGATAAAACCAAAGTCAAGAGTGTTAAAAGCAGTAACTTGTCTAGGATGCCAACTTCGAGGACTTTATTGCCATGACATTACACAAGAACAAAGGAATGACATTTAAAAAACTTATAATAATCTGCCGAACCTCTCGATGAAGAGAAATACATATATGATCATATTCTTTCCAATTGATCTAAAAGGAACAAACAGAATAAAAAAGCGATCAAATACTTTCTAACTGTAGCTGATAACAAAGTACATATTTGTAAGAAGATGTTCCTAGCATCGTTAGTAATTCCCCAGAGACAGGTCTACGCTGTTATTTGAATGACAGGTAGCAATAGTGTATTCGAAAGAGAAAAACGAGGTGAAATTAATTCTCGCATGGTAAATAATATAAAGAGATTTCCAGAAGTTGAGTCACATTACGTCAGGAAAGAAATATCCAAACAGTTTTTGCAGCTAATCTAACATTTCAAAAGATATATGAATTGATTGAGGCGGACTCAAAACATATATGGCTTGTCACCCCCATTATTTGTTTTAATATTACGCAGTATTCAAACAACAAAACTTACGCTTTCACAAACCAAAGAAAGACCAGTGTGGAGTATGTGAAAGCTGCCGTAATGCTAATTCGAGTGATCAAGGCGCAATGAAAGAGAAATTTGTTAATCTCATAACTCAAAAGAAACTGGCGATTGAAAATACAGAACACTCTTCTGCTGTATTCTATCTAGAACAAGTTATCTACTTGCCACAAAGATTACGTTCCGAAACATTCTATAAAAGGCATCTTAGTAATTACAATTTCAATGCGTATAACTTAGAGATTGGAGAAGTAGAATGCTTTTTATGGCACGAATGCTTATCAGGAAGGGGTGCAAATGAAATAGCGTATTGTGTGGTTATTTACCTACAAAAGATGGATAGTCAAGGTGTTAAAACACTAGATCCTTTACTGAGACGGCTGTTCGGGCCAAAATAAAAACTCTATCCTACCTTCAATGCTGCTTTATTTTATGAACCATGCTAAGTCACTACATTTTGGTACCTAATTATGGTCAGAATAAAAATGACTCGTTTCATGCATCAGTGGAACGGGCTTAAACGTAGCGGGGATATAATGTGCCAAATTGTTCCAATCATTTGAACAGCCCGACAGAAGGGATACAATGTGACGCAACTAATTCAGACAGTGCTATTTGAATGAAAGAGAATGTCGCAGGATATAGGACTGCTTCGTATCAGATTGACGGGGAGTAGTAAAGAAGTTATGTAACTGGACACGAATGGCACAGATAAAAGTGATCAAAGGAGACACTAATAAAATCTAATTCAAACATAGTCATTTGGAGGAACGTATTCGAGTCATTACTCTTACGCAGAATAGAGTTTCTGATACCTGCTCAGACCTGCCTAAACCTGCTCATTAAGTTCTTAAACTCTCTTCAGCGAAATATGCTGACCTATTTTCTCTGTGTAAAGGCGGTGCCCACAGGCGGTTGTTAATTACCTGGATTACAAAGTTTTACATTAATCTTCCTGTGTAATAGTTCATTGTTAGTTAGAATTCATTGCATTATTATTGTCAATGACTTATTATACAAGCTTTTGTGAGTAATGTTTTGGTCCAAAATAAAAAAATTCAAACTGCTGCATTTTAAATTAAATATTTTTTACCGTTATATACCTTGGTATATCATCTACCTACTAAAATAATTTATAGTTGTATCTATATCTATAATTCTTGAAATAAAAGGGGTTTTAAAAACATTGTAAAAAAGAAAATTCGTTATTACCAAAAATACATTATTTTCACATAGAACGGTATGACAAAATACTATCAAATTGTAAGTTCAAGCAACTTCAATTATGAAGATTAAAAAATCTCCTTAAGTAGCGTTAATAAGAAAGTGGTAGTCAAATGTTGTTATACAGTAACTCTGTCTAAATTTCTGCATATTAAGAACATATCCATTGGCTTATTCTGGATAATAAACCAGATATACATATATAACCTTTTTTTTTGTATATTTATGGAACATATTATTAATATCGTTCATAAAACAGCAACACGAGTAAAACATTATAAATATTTCATCTCTTAGTCAAGTTCAAAAGCATCTATTCAATTTTTCTTATGTTACATTGTAACTGTCTTCGGATTCCGAATTGAAAATTGACTCATTATAACAAGTGATTCCATGAAACTCTTTGATAGATTAGACTCAACATTGTCTAATGCAGCCACCGCGTACCACTTTGTTGCTAACTTTAGAGGGCCAGCAACTACATCAGTCATGATGGGTGTACACGGGTGCAAATTCGTTATTCCAAGCTAAGTGGTGGGTTGTCGGTATAACAAAGTAATTACTTCACAAACCTAATTTTATGATAGACCCTCAGTCCGTGATGGGAGACGGAGGAAGCATACCAGGGTCAATCTGGGATCATTCAGCAGTCACCATTCCATCATTATTTTGTCTCCTTATTTGCTGCAAGGTACTAGTTAGTGAACAAAGGATCTCAAAAAATCCCACATTTGTATTTCCCTTGGGATCTGTAAGTGTTCTGCAACTTGTCTCAAGTTATGTGAATTCTTCAGTTTAAAAAAAATTGATGTTTTGTCAAATGTATATATGATAGAATCTGTGTTACACTCACAATAGACATGAACAAACAAATTGTTTTGTAAAATACACACTCATTAGCGTCCTTGAGAGTTTTCATTGTCTTCGAAAACATGTTTCTCAGTCATCATGAAAGTAGACATGCTGAAGGATAATACAGCTAGAGGATATCAGTATCATAAGCCAATATTATGACTGGTTCATAAACAACATTTAGTGGTAGTGTTTGCATCACTTGGCAATAAACAATCTGAAGACAATCTACCAAACTTTGCTTAATAAACTTTAACTGATTTGGTTTGTAAGTAAAATCTTTTATTGATAAAGTATAACCGTCAAATATTTGTACTATAATTATGATTATTAGATGTCGAAATTTGTTTATTTCTATTTCAATTAATATGTATTTTTTAAATAGTGCTGAATATCTCATTCTTTGTCAAATTTCAACATCAAAGCAAAGTTCCTCCATCAGTCATAATTGTACCACCATAAACTTATCTTGGTGCAACTTGTTTTAGGAGATAATATTTCAGCGAGGCTTAAATATTAGCAGATCTTATAACACCCATTGTAAACAAAAATATGAGGTTTGGAGTCAGCTCGTAATTAAAATAGTTTTCTATTCTATCTCGGTTTCTGGCTTTTCTATTTAAAGCTAAAACTAAGCAAAAACACAGAGAAACACACATCTTCATTGTTAACTAATACCGAATAATTAATATATCACAAGTTGTATGCAAATGATTTGCCATCTAAACATTGTTAAATTAAAGAACCAAATTATTGAGTGCGATCACAAGTAACACTGTTTTTTTTCAGCAAGTCCTGATTCACCACGTTTAAAAGCATCACTGTCATGGTGAATTCGTACTGGAAATATGTTTATTAATTCTCAGTTGACTTGTTCACTGATTCTTACTCTTCTTTCATGCTTGACTTGCTCTTCCATAACATCATTTACTTCTGCATGTCTATAGATTTACCAACTTTTCCGTCATTCCTTTACCAATGATTTTTATTCTTCCTCTTTAAGATCTTTTCAAAATTTCGGTCCATGTCTTTTCCGTGCTCCTCACTGTCATCAGTGAGTTGCTAAAAAATCTCTGGACTGTCTCTGGACTGTATTTAGGGACTGTAATGCAGGTTTTGGCATAGTTATTGTGTACTGATGCAGTAAAAAGGTTGAAAATTTGTTTTGTTAAAGAAATATATGACATGCTCTCTGATGGTATGTAGGCAAGGCTGTATCATTTCAACGTACTATGTGTTGTTTAACCAAAAATCGCATGAGTGACTGCGGTATTGATTCTTCACTTTTCTGCTTAAACCATTGCACAAGTTTCAATTACTTTTCATCAATTTGTATTAATAAAATATTGGATAAGACTTAAACCAACTGTGATTTTTTCTCAGGGTTCTAACCAAACCACAATTGGGCCCAACCGTCAATGGGGCATATACTGTTTATTGTGCTACTCTGAGACCACTGCCAATAAATAAATAGTTAATAGACCTTAGAAAACTCATCGACTAATGAAAGCCTCCAAGACGCAAAAACATGTTTATCTTTGTAGACAAAACAGCATCGTAATAGTTTAGATCTAATGGTTGATCAAAAGTTATTGCTTATTTTAGAACATAAAGTTCGTTAACTTTGTATGTTCATTAACAAATGACAAAAGTGAATGCAATGGTGTCATATCAATAGCAAGCAGGTTGATGATAGGTAGCGTGGTTACAACATATTTTAATAGCTCGGTTGTAACTGTACCTCATGTAGCCAGACCATCTTGGACACTTCTTGTCAAATACATCAGCACATCTTGTCCATGATTTATTGACAAAGCTGTGAATAAACTTTTCGAGTATGATATTGCGTTCTTTCCATCAATATTTACATTTACATCAACATCAACATTCTTTCTATCAACAAAGTAGCATTGTTGTACCCAAAATATAGCAAAAATGCTTTTCATGTAGTTAAATAACTTGCTCAGTAGTATCTAGCCTGACAACGTTCTGCTCGAACTTGATGAGCTATAGCAGAAAATGTTATTATATTTATAAAAATCGGTTCATTTTGTAGTTTAAATAGGAGGTGAATTTACCATAACCGAATTTTTTAAATTACAATTTTCATTGTAATTTTTATTAAAATTTTATAAATTTAATGAAATATCATTATTGATGATATAATAGTTTTTTTTATAATAAAGAAAGACATTCTATTTTATTATATTATATAATTATTTATCCATTCACCTCTAAATTTTATCCGTATTTAATGTATCAATTTTGATGCACTGATGTTGATCAATTTTGGGGTATAGATAAAGTAAAATAACTAAATTAAGTAAAATATGAAGTAGATATCAGAAAAAATATCAAAATGTGTAATTTACCCTCTGGTACTCTAATAAGGTCGGAAAATATATAATAAATATAAATAACATAATATCAGCTCACCTCGTCATAGCTTATAGAAACACCAAATCTTGTTTTAAGAGTTTTGAGCCACATTTATTCTAATTGATTGTCAGTTGCTACTGCTAGCCCAAACTGTAATGGCATTATACACTAGGTCCTCGACGTGTACCAGCAGATATAACTTGAGATACCGAGACTTGCTTCAATAGATGCTTTATAAGGTCGTCAACTAACGTTTTTAACAAAACTGGGACGCCGTCATTAGTATATTGAATATCTTTAATTCTAGGATAGTATTTTGTAACGCGTTTATAGTTTATTATTTCGTTTCTGCTCAGTCAGTTTGGCTGCTGCTTTTATTACAAGACAAGTTTAGCCTTGCCCGCTGGTTCAAAGTTCATTTCACATATTTAATTGCACATTGCCTTCAATATAAATTCCATACAAAAACTTATTTTAGAATAATTATTACACCGATAGCACGATCTTTGCAAGAGTCTTTTTACGAAAATAATTCTGAAGTTTGTCATTTTTTGAAAATACCGTACTTTACATTATATTTCATAATTATTGTTCCCAAATATATAATTGTACCATCAAAAAGCCCATAATATTCTGAATAAGAAAAAAGTATATGGTCGTTCTATCTGAAAACTGTTTAGGTTAACCATTTTTTTGATAAAATTTTACAAGACTAATATGCAACTATAGTTGAAATCGTTTCTGAAGGTGATGTGATTTATGTGATTTACTTTGGAAAGGTTGTGACATCAGCTAATTGGTCAGATAGTAAGAGCTTTTACGGAAGTAGGAAAAATAGGAAATTGTGGTGGATGACAAAAACGATTGTTTGAAAGATAAATAATTACTGCTTTGCAGGCAGAAGTGAGAAATGTCGTTAAATCTTTTCTAAAAAAGACAGTTTGTACTTATTATTATTTCCGTGCTGTTAATTGAAAAGACTTTTTAATTCACGACCATATGGTTTTATGGAAAGCACATTTAACTATTTTAATTATACAAATATTTCAAATCAATTCAAATATGTTTAAATAACATTTTTGCAATAAAAATGTGCAATAACGGTGATACTATAAACGGTATTATTAATCAACATTATAAATAATAAAACGTACACAATAATAAATCAAAATTACAGTTACAACAATTATTGTCCAAAAGAAGAACTTTGTAGCAAACAGCTGCCTTCAGCAATTGAGTTACATATTCGTTACTATTCCAGCATTTTACCAATTCACATAGAAATCGAAATGCAGACATAGAAGCATAATCAAAGTAGCTACTCAGTTCATAACGCTTAAAGTTGCAACACTGGACAACATGTGTCACCATGCTAAAGTTTATGTTCAGATTGAATGTACTTGTTGAAATATGTTGATATTGACAGAGAGAAAATATTTTTCAAATGATAACCACTAATAATTTCCTCAATATTGCTCACATGTCGCTGAAAACTTATGTTTGTAGAGTAATGTATAACTAAATTTGATTTTTGATGGTTAAATGTATAGATTTATAGTTTCTAAAAAGTTAATTCTCGATTTTAAATTTTTAATGAATTTTACTAAATGTATAGATACATCATAATATCAAATATCAAAATATATATATATTATATTGTATTTTTAAAGTATGTGCACATATATCGCATATATTTTAAGGATTACAATAAATGCAAGTTTACTTTTTGTCCAAAAGTTTTATGACCTATATATATTGTTATTTTTCAGAAACCAATACCGTAAAATTAAGTAAGTATTACATAAATTCTAGTATATTATTTAAATATTTATTAGGTATTTGTTAATTTAATTGAATTCTTTTTCTTATTAACTTCTAGAGATGTATCGATAATAGGTATGGATAAATGTTATTCTTTTTGTATAAAAAGTGCAATATAAACATATATATATATGTATTGAGTACTAAATAAGTATACTAATTTTAGAATAAAATCCTATTCTCGAATAATATTTCGTGCTATCGATAAATATCTGTTAGATATATTTTAGTTGTACATTATATTAACTATAGTATTTATTTAGTAAAATAACATATTTAGTCTATTATGATATCTGAATTTTCTCTGAAAGATTTTACACATTTCATCCAAAATTAAATTCATATTTAGACGATCAAAGCATTCTGGATACACCAAAATATCGGTATAGAAATTTTAGCTGACCGAAAGAAACCAAAATACTCATAATTAATATTTAAATCGAAAATGTTAAATACTTTCATACTTTCTTAAACAAGTAAATGTGAAAATATAATAAATATTATGAAAACAATTGGTTTTGTTTTACACGATGATGACGTACAATTGAAAACGACGTAAAAGGCATTATTTTCTTCAAAAACAGCATAAAAAGTAGTGCTGATGTTATCGATAGACACAGTAATAACTTTAGCACAGATACGAATTAATACGATATTTTAATAGAAGTTTATTACAAATATAACGGCAAAACAAATTTCCGTAAAAGTTTTCTAAAACAACTGAGTTTTAACTATGAAACAGGTACCGCCAAATAAGAAACTACAATGCACAGATGAAGACACTGCAGTATAAGTTCACAGAAGACATCACATACCATACACATTTACAATTAATAAAATCAAAACGACATTCGATGATCATGGTAAACGTTAATTTAACCGCAACTACCTAAATTATATTTTTAATACAAAAAAGTATGTGTGAATATACTTACATAAACTATGTAGTACTATATGCAAACAATTTTTGACCTAAGGTTTGAAAACATTTTATTTCCGAAGCTACATAGCAAAAAAACATCATTTGAAACGGGTTTTTATATAATTAATAATGACTTGCCTAATTTTGCATCCTGTTATAGTAGATCAAGGAGCGTTTTACGGCGCTATAAATAGTTCAATGGAAACGAAGAAAAGCGACACGAACGAGGACACAAACGTGGACTCGAGCGTTGACTCGAGCGTTGACACGACCGGAGACACAAAATGAGAACGAGGGACATGTATTTATATTGATGCAGAATACGTATATATTTAAGAATTAAAATATTGTTTATACATACTATTTGGCCTATCTCACTGAATGGTAATAACTTTATATGTGTATAAATAATGTATTTCTAAATTAAAGCTCTTTACATGTTACAACTTCAATGCTTTGAATACCCAGATATCTTACAACACATTTTATTATTCATAAAAAAATTTCATACATTAAAGATCTACCAACATACTTTGGTTAACCTAAGTAATGGATATACTGATAATACATCGGTGAACAATTCATAATGTAAGTAGAATAAGCAACACCCAAAGAATTGCACATTGTTGGATATATTTTACAATGTATATACGTCTATATGTAAAAATGTACGCTATTGAACACAAATGTTGACAGTGAATTTAAGGGCATTTATTTAAGTTATTATAGTCTAAGTTATCAGAGTTAAGACAAATGAAAAACTATTTAATCTTAGTCGTTATTACGCATAAAATATTTTACTATTATTAAAAATTGTTTGATATTAACCTCCATGTTACTAAGTTTATGTTATGTCAATCATTATGTAAATTAGTTCACTTAATTACTGTAATACTTTATGTTGATATGGCAAGTTATGTTGATTTCTTGAACTATTAATTTTGATTGTACCAGATTTAGATCAAAGTGAAACGTTATTTTAACAAGACAATACATTAGTGGCTTTTACTAGGTATAGGGGAGTGATGGTCAAAGGTCAAGTGGTAAGCCGGAATCCACCCTTCCTATACTAAAATGTTCAAATACTTTATTACAACTGATATCAAATTAAAATTGTTTGTCAAGCAAATATTCATTACACTTATTGATGGAGATAAACATTCTAATAAACTCGTCTATGACCTTCATTTTGTTATAAAATTGATTATAACAAAAATTACACTTTAACTTAACATAACATATTAGCCCTCTCCACGCATAACACATTCCCGTTTATTCGATTGTCTTAAAATGCAAAATATCGCACACATTAATGTAAACAATATAAAAAGTATATTTCTACAATAAATTCTTGCAATATTAAGTCATCGTTTATATAAAAATTTGTATTTTTTAATCATTAAACGAAACAAAACTATATTTCTTAATTTGATAAAATAGTAGTGATTAGAATGGCGCATTACCCATGACTAAATTTATTTATTTCGTACATAATAAGTATTTTTGGTATTTTAGATTACACAATCAATAGACTCTAATCTACATATATTAACATCGATAATAAACTATGTTTTTTGTAAATGTTATTAAACCTACCTTTTTAAATGTTACAATGTTTTAATAAAAAATATAATTAGCATAACACTATTGCTATGTTAAGGCGTTTTAAATTTTCCCAAGTCATCTATGATCCAAGGCCTGGAACAAGTCATAATATAAGGTTTCTTAAATTGTTATAATATATAAATTTATAGATGTGAAAAATTATACCATTTCAAACTTTCCGAATTGCCAAGTAAAGCCACAAGTGCGTTTGTCGTGTTAATAATAAAACGTTGTCGGGTAATTTTTCAAGTGGGAAAAGCATTTATTTTCCTCTTTATCAATGCAGCATATGTATAATACAATACATTAGTACCCCTATTACATGTACATTTTATTTCATTAGAATTGCTTTCATCGTATGGTATTTATGAGATTATTGTAAAAATTATTTGTACAGAGTACTTTTTTATTTGGTATAAATAAGTTGTTATGATTATTGCTTTTTAAAATATGTTATGCTTCAAGAGAAAGCGGAGGTTCCTATTTAATAGTTGTTAAAATGTATGAAAAATCATCAAGCAAAGAACTAGCATAATGTAGAAAGGCTGTATTTGGTATGATCTTTTTATTCTTATTTTTTACTAAATATAGAAAGATCAATTTAACAATAATCAATATTTAACCAACATCTAAGCAAAACATAAAAATATATATTTAAATATACCTTAATATCTGAATGATAATTAAGGTATTTATCATAGGGTAATTAATATATAGAGTTGAATCTGATATTGATCTACGTTCAATACTATCGATTTCTTACTCGAAAACTTTTGCAAAACAGTGATATAAAAATGGATAGCAGTTAGCTAAAGTAAAACAGTTTTAGACATTCAGGCAATAAATTAATTTTAAAGATAACTTACGCTTGTTAAAATTGCATGAATATATATATTAGCTCTTTAAATCAATTTAACAGTAATATATTTAACGAGACTATTTTGTTACCCATTTATATTTAATTTATTTAAATAAAACGATTAAAATTACTTAATGGTGTTTATAATATATTTAAACTAGATACGCAGTTAAAGCATCTATATAATATATACATTAATTTGTGCTGGTAGAAAAATCAAAAATATATTTTGAAATCACTAAACTGCCATATTTTTGTATGGAATCAGCTGATTCCATCGTGAAGTTTAGTTATGGATTTAATTAAACAATATTAAAACTTACATTGAACGGTTTAAAAATATGTATCTCTATAATTTACAACAGTCATCTAAAAATTGAAAAAATTTAAGAATTTATTGTATAGATATATATAATTATTAATGAAAATTATTTATAATTAATGAGAAGTTATATATATAGATTTTAAGAAATATGTAGTCATAAATATTGTTAACATTATATTTAAATTCGATAAAGCAAGAGATTATTAGACATATAAATATATTATGAAACCGTGGTTTGCTCTGTGCAGCATTTTAGGGATAAATAAGAAAAAAATAAGCACTTGCTGCAGATGTGATGTAAATTTGTAGTAATAAGACACATAAGTAAATATAAAGGATACATTTAAAAGTACACCTGCACGTTACATTTATTTATACAATGCAAGAAAATAAAGTATGTAGAGAATAATTGTTTCTATAGAATAACGTATAATGAAATTTATTAAATTATTCATAACACAATCATTGCTATACTATTATTATGTATAATACATACATTTATTAATAATTGTCAAAGTATTTCATTAATCTTAAATTAAAAGCCGACAGTGCAATATATTTTAGTATAAGCTATGTACATAGCTGCTTTGGTTGACTGTATTATATCTGGCTCGAATACATAGCTGGTTTGGTTATGAGTTTGGCGACAGCACAATACAATTCAGACAACATAGCTGCGTTGGCCGTGACAATATTTCTGACTAGAATACAAAGCTAGTTTGGTCCTATTATAAAATTGTTCAAAATTATAGGTATCAACTTTTTTTTTAACTAAAATTATAAAATACGGATGAATATAGTGTATCTTAATACTTTGGCGTTAAAAAGTAAAAGTATTTTATTATTCTCTGTATATACTTAGCAACTGATTGCCATTTAGTTACACAGGATTAAATTACAAGTTATGGTTATATTAAAAATTATAATGAACATATATAAATTGCAATGATAAGACATTTCTATTACTTACTTTTGGTGTATATACATGTATAGCAATCTAGCAATATACAAAGCATAATGTCTTAAAAAGAGCGTGTAGCTTGGGGCGATCAAGTCCAAGATATTCTAATGAGTTCTTCACTCCCTGCAAAATATTATCTTGACATACTGGTGAAGGGGAAGTTTGTGACTTGACCTTAACTACTTTATATTATTAAATTGTTTTACTATTATATGAGCTCCCCTTTTTAATTTACACTATATGTCATTAATAATTCCTGTTTATCAGCTCCATTTTCATGTTACTTTTAATATGTTTATAATTTATTGTTTTTCTTTTTTTTATTATATCCCCGTTGTGATAATTTTGCACATTTTGCCCTAAGTTAGTAGCAAAACTTTCTTCATCGATATTCTTATCAAATAGGCTACTTTAAATTGATAAAAATCTTTTCGATATCTCACACTGAACAATAATATAATAGTTATGAAATGGAAATAGTATATATTATACAATGTTTCTAATTATTATTATAGTAATACCCTCTATATAATAATGCACAGCTGTAAAATCTTTTTTTACGAGTTTCATAAATTTCGTTTGTTTTTGGTATTAGAATATTTATTAAAATACTATAAAGCAATGTGCGCATAATGAAATAACATTTTTGAAATTATTAAAATAAAAGATCAAAAACTTTATGAAACAATTTAACAACATTATTTAATATGTATTATTATTAATTATAAAATGTAATAAAAGAAATTATAAATAGCCTATTTTTGTAAACAAGTTCAATTTGAATTGCGTTTTAAAAATTCAAATTAAATTTTTTAACAAAAAGTTGTCATTTTTATTGAAAATTGCAAACAATATTATAACTATTAAGTGCGCAATATTGCGATTATTATTTTCAACTTTTGTTGTAACAACTAAATTAGACTTTTGCCAAATTTGCGCTATTTTCCAAATTATTTATTTTATCCTGAACTTTTGTCAACTAGTATCATAATAAAGTCGTCACTTTAATTATACCAGTAATTTATTGTTCCGGACAGTTTGCTAACCTGCATAAACTATTACTTTTCTCTTGAATCGGTAAAAATTTAATCAGTTAATTTGATGATTTAAGTTGTTTTAAACTGAAGTATTACATAATGTCCTAAGTAGAGAATTGTTTTAATTTTTGTACAGCGACCCAGTAAAAAAAGTACCGGCGGCACGCCGGCGTTTCGCGCACCTCACAGTCAGCGGTTAAAAAATATGTTGAATAAAATGCTAAAATACTAAATTATAACTTTTAGAATGCTTATATATGATAAATTTATATTAAACTGATAATTTAAGAACATATTTAATGCAGCGGTAAATCGATGTTTACCGCAGCATGGCGTATTTTATACGGTTACCGTCGCTTAACCGCCGCATGGCGTTTTTTAGGCGGTTACCTCTGCTGAAACGCTGCATTTCGTGGTAGCTATAGCGCACTGAATTATATTACAAATTATGAGTTTTAACAGTAATTATAGGTTACTGTATATATGTAATTTTAAATTTTCTGTGAGTAGAATATATGGAATCAAGATATAAATACAAAAATATATTTATTTGAAAACAAATATAAGAATTATATATTTGTATCATAATATAAAAGTAATATTATAATAATATACATACATCATTTCAAGTTGTGAAACTGTTGTTAAACTAATATGTTCATACAATGAAATACAACAACACTAAAATAAGCAATGGATGCTAAAGTATATAATTTATATATCCGATTTAGGATATATATATATAATTTAATATTTTGACAATGTCAAATCTGTTTAGTAAATTGTTCGCTAAATTTTACAAATTTAAGATATTATTAATATAAATAAGAGTTCATTTGATGGTTTTACTATTATTTTGTGTATTATAATTAATTATTTTTTCGTAATTTTTACATCAGATCATTTCTTGAAAAATATTCTAAATATTTTAACAATATAAAAATAAGTTTCATTATATTTTTATTACTCTAATAGCTATAAGTAGTATGAAGTATCAGTATATAAAGTTAGTGGTATTTATATTAATTTGAAATTCTCAAAAATGTTTATTTCAATAAGTAATTATCAAATATGTATAATATTGCCTTCTAATGTGTATATTATGCAAGCTCGTACCAGGGGGGGATCGAGGGGGTCGAACGACCCCTTCTTAAAACAACTCGCTGTTAAGAACAATGTTGGTTCAACGTTGGTTCAGCGTTAGCAAAATAATTTTTCCAACTATCAAAGAAATTGATATATCCGTTATTGTTGAGGTACAAATTAGATATTATTAAACATTAATAATTGCCGTACGTTTGTAGATAATTTAATAGTTTTTTAGTTATTGGGTAGACATTGGCAAGCCAATGTTAAATCATGAGATCTTGGTAAATGATTGGCACGCCAATTCATGACCAATAACTAACGGTGAGTGTGTGTATTTCAACATAATGTGGGCGCAAAAATGTGGGGCGAATACTTTTCCAGACCATTTTGATTATGCTTCATTTTGCGTTTCAGAGTATTTCAATTTCTAAATTTTCATTTAATCACGTACTTTGAATCTATAAAATTTAATTGTTTTAATTTCTTCAAAATATATATACAGATGAATGTTTTAAAAGGAATAGAATATATATATATATATACTATGTATATATATAAATTGTGAGCCCATTTTTTGTTATCTAGAAATATTAGATTGCATTTATTTATTAATATAAAATTGTAAATAAGGCAGCTTATTGCTACAGGATAATTATTTATGATGAATTAATTCAGTGAACGTCAACGAAAACATATATTTAAATTAGATTTGAATAATACAATAATATCAACTATAACATTTGAAATTACAATAAGAAAATAATAGTAATAAAAAATGGTTGAACCTGTCGATTGAGTTATGTAATCATATATATATATATATGGATAAAATAAGTATGTATATGAAATCATTAATTTGTAACAAAAATAAAATATAATATAAAATTAAATATATATTAGATGAGTGGACCTTTATTGCTCCAGGGGGGCATCTTCTAACTAAACTAATTTGAAAATTAGCAAATATATATGGCTATATATACAGATATGTAGATATATATATTTATAGCCTGATGTACGTATTGGCCTTTTACATTAGTATTAGTTTCATAAACATATTTAATTAACAAATTAATTTTTAAAATATTTTAAGCTAAGACATATTTATAGAGTCACGCATATATACAATGTATATAGCCTATGCTAATCTAAGATTTTTACACAACTTAGCAAATATTGCTTTTACTGGATTTTACTGGATACAATGGATTTTACTTAACTAAGTACCTCCATATTTGTAGTCGACAATCGATAATTAATTAGTTTGCTTAGCTGTGTCCTATACTTTACATGTAAATGGTTAATCCACCTCTACAGCTGACATAACAAACATTTTGTAGACAAAACTAACATGGCGGCGAATATGAATATTCATATTCAAAAACAAAAAGTATATTACAACATACGTAATCACTTTGATTTATTTATGGATAAAAAACTATTTCAGCGTATATAGATTTCAACAAATACTTTACTATATGTATCAGCTCAGTCAGTTCATCGACCTCCACCATGTCTGCGACTCCTCCAGTTTGCGCGTTTCTTTTGCGAGCCTTTTAGAACTCAGACTAGGCGAATACTTTAATATTATTTAATTTTTTTACATTGTCAACGCTACGTACATGTACATTTTATCGTCCCAGGCGGGCCTTTGACTTGTTTTGTTACACTAGGGGAAAATTTCTAGCGTAATATATGTTTTTATTGCAAATATGCATGTTTCTGCAGTGAGCTTTCTTCTCTTGGTGAAATTTGGTTTACGGGGAACCATTTCGTATTTAGATGCTAACTGTACAATTATTTAGAATGTTAGTGACACTTGTTAGTCACACTTCATTTAACACACTGTGTTAAATGAAGTGTGACATATAATGTTCTGCACAGTCAATTTTATTAATTGAATTTAAATAAATTAATGCAAGACCGTTTCAGGAATAATTAATTAATATATATCTAAGTCAATGTTTACAAAAAATGAATTTTAGATTAATCTATATAATTTTTAAGACTATATTTCTAAAGTAGCCTACATTAACATGGGTTTAATTCAAGACTATATAGTATATATACATAATTTAAGTAAAAACAATATTTTAAATCATTTATCTAGGCCCTAATAAATTTGTGGTTTTATTCTTGTCGAAACTAATAATTTTTAAAATCATATATTGTAGCGACCGCGCATCTGAGCAAAGGCGCATTCACTCTACACTACCCTGATTGCATAATCGCTAGCTTATT
>JAUZND010051221.1:7530-42191 GCA_034780555.1 Coelogynopora nodosa | reverse complement strand
GCTAAACGTGATTATTACATCCAAAAAACATTAAAATTGGACGAATCAAACCATTATTAATCTAACTGAAATACCTACAATCATTCATAAAACAATTTCGATTACCTAGTAACTACTTGTAACTAGTAACTAGTAACTATTCGTATAATATATTACAAAATGATAAGTAGGTGCATACTTGAATATATATGTGTATACCTAGTATTATTATGCTTCTATAAGGTATACACGTTTCAATTATAATGTACTTTTATTTTTAACATATGTTTAAAATATATTTGTTATTTACATAATATGGACTTATATTTATTAATATTATATTATGAACGTACAATAAAAAATAATACATATTATATAAAATCATTGATATGCATATTATGTCCAATGTAAAAAAAACTTATGCACTTGTGTCTCCCATAAGATTATAAGTATTTTATTAAAATATCGCCTGACGACGTGAAATAGGATATAAGTATAAGATTATAAGATAAGTGTATAAGTGTAAAAAAATACTTATGATAAGTATTTCCGACGTGAAACAGGCTCCTGATATACTTTTATTAACTGATTATGTAATGAATATTATGTATTTGCGTTACTGTTATATGTTTGTAATTGTTCACATCAAATTACATCTATGAATAATTATTATTTAAGTAATGTATATCCATATTATTTTAATTAAATTAATTTTATTTTAATAACTTGTAAATTACAAATAAAATAACTTTTTACATTAACAAGTTAGACAATTATATATTGTTTGTTTATGCACTTTTTTGTAAAAATAATAATATCTAGATTCGAATATCAATATTATGCAACATGGTCGTTTAGACTTTAAAGAATAAACATTACATATTAATAACTGCGTATTAATTTAATTATGGACTATAATATTTATTATGATCATAAATAATAATTATTATTTATATAATTTTTATAATTAAATTGTAAATTCAATAATATATACGAAATTATGATAAAACCTGACTTATCCCATTTTCTACTTTGCCCTTCAATCTAAAACCACGCTGCTACATCCGTGATCGTTGGGAGGACCCGATCCTCTTTGTCATCCAGAGTACCTGCACTAACTTCTATGTCTACATCCATATCCTCTACCTCAATACTTGGATTAACATCTTCAGTGTCTATATTTACTTCCACCGCTGTTTGAAATAATTCCGGGTCACACTTGTTAAGATGTTTACGAAAATAAGTATAAGAGAGTGTACTGAACTTGCAATTTAATAACGGACAATCGAATTTAATAGAGTGAAATGTTGTATGCTTTTTAATGTGTCTCAGAAATTCATAAATAAAACTTGTCTTAAAATTATAACCTTAAACGCTTGACCCTTTAATTTAAGTTTCCGTTGTTTCCTGAAGTAGATTGAGAGCTGGTGCAAGGGATTTCAAGAGGACCTCTGGAAATTCTTGAAGTTTTTCCTAAAGCTCGCAGATGGCTTTAAGACTATTTCTTATCAAAAGTTGTCGGCTCTCTCATTATTCGAATAGATTGCAACCCCAAGTTGCCAACGACGTAGAACCTGTTTAGGGTTGGGAATAAAATGCATTATTTTAAAACGTAACAACCTGGAAGGGAAGCAATATACCATTAAATATAAAGAGATGGCTACATAGTAAGATCATAATTTTTAAAACTTTGTTTTGATGAAGTCAATAAGAGACTATACTGAAACTTAAAAGTTTAGAAATTAAAATATATATTTGTCAAAATATGTCCATTTATTGAGAGTGTATGTGGTTATCTTTGGTTCCCATTTTAGCTATGATAAAAATTATTAAAAAATTCGATTTTGTGAAAAAACGCTAACTTGTATACGCTCTTTCACACAGTACCACTTTTATGTTTATGTGGCCATTGTTTCCAAATTCAACATATACAGGGAGAGATCGTCGCTTTATAGCCTTCTTACATATGTTTTCTTTAGCGCTAACTTTACATCATGGTATTATTAACTAATTTAATTAACTATTACAAATTTATATCGTACTACATACAAAGGGACAGGAATTAAATCGTTTTATAAGTCTCCGTTTAACAAAATGCGCGTTTTTCTCCTATTTATTATATTTACATATCAACTATTTATTGGAGGTGAATGGACAGCGAAGATACCATTGATATCTGATTCCAGGAAGACACATAACAAGGCGAGTTGACAAAAAGAGTTCAGTAATTGCCGCAAGCCGGGCGCACTGGGGCACTTGATGCTAGTAACCCTCTTCTTCAACAAACAAAGTAAAGGGACTCTTTTTAATAACAATTTCTGGAATTTTTCGGGTTGATTAACCAGACTCATGGGGTGAACGTCTCCCAGTGATTCGAAACTTTAAATACTTTCAAAATCGAAAATGACTTTGAATTTCTTTGCAAGAAATCGATGTTATTCAATAGAAAGTTAGAAGAAATAAAATTGTAATTTGTAGAATAATCAATAAAAAGTGCATTGCATTTTTTAAAAATATTTCCAACTTATGAGGGAGAGTTTCCTATTTTTATATGCCAAATTACATCCCTTGTGAATCATTGGCTACGATGCTGCAATATGTAATTAAACAAATTAATAAACTAAACTATGGAGATTCAATAGATGCAGTGTAGCAGTGTCAATAGATGGAGCTATTATTGACACTGCAACCTCTCCTTTGCCTTTTGTGTATCTTTTTGTCGGTTTTCTTTGTTGTATAGTTACCCTTTCTTTTGATTTATATTTTAATATTTCTGATTAATCTCTTTTCTTTCTATCTGGTGAGCTGATTTTGCCAAATGGTTCCAATCAATTCTAACCATGAATTATTTATCCGTACTCAAGTTTTAAGTTTTGAAATTGTTTACATTTTTGTATGTTTACCCTTTTTTCAATTTCAAAATGTTCTTAAAATATTATAGATATAAGAAAAATGTTCTCAACATTTTTTCCCAGAAACTTTTTTACAAAAGAAATTCAGAGTCAAAAATAGAAGGGAACTTTTTCACAAAATATTTTTTGGGGGAGGAAACTGTCGGAGAGCAGTAAATAAGAACGTTTAAAATGTATTTAGTAATTGGAGACATATTTTCAAGTATGCTCAATTATTTGATACAGTTTAAATTAGTTGGGGAGAGTGTGGAGATATCGACCACTTTACAAATTTAATTTCAAAATTAAGATTAATACCGGTGTTACTGAATAATTTAGTCATTTGTATTTAAAAACAACTATATGTGCTATTTACAAAAACTTTAGTTGTATATAGGCACGTTTAAAATGGCTGAACAACTTGTGAATTTTGGACCTTATTTTTAAGCTTGGGGTGATACCGACCACCTATAAAATTTCATATCATTGATATTTTTATTTTCAAAGTTCTCAACTATACACAAAATTAACGAAACAAACTGTTATAACAGTGAACCAACCTTCTAGATTGTTTCGTTTTTATAGTTGCATGACATAATTATTCTATGGTTACACTTATTTTTTCACAGTAATTTTAATTCTTAGTTTTTTTAAATAACAGACATTCTTGAAACTTTCCTTTTCTAATTATATTTATGATAATTGTTCGACCACATGCATCAAGTAGGTAATCAACAGAATGTAACTATGTATTAAAAATACAACAACAAAAAATACCAAAATACAACATATTAAAAACGTGTAGGTTCAAATGGTTCTCAAAAAAGTTTTCAAAAAATTATAGATTCATGCAACAATTGGCCCATTCCGTAGTACTAAAACAGCTCTCACAAGCCCATTGGTGACATCGTGTACATTTTAGCCACTCTTCTCTATTGTCTTCCAGTCAGTGGAGCAAACACAACACAAACTATTATCTGAAGTTTCAAAAATTTTGAGAAGGTACTGTCTTCTTTTTGGATATAACTTTCTTCTGCGTGTTATGTTTAGTGGAATCCAACTTCTGAGCCCTCTTCAACTGTTTATCTTGTAATGTTGCTCTCATTTCAGAAGAAATTACAATGGTGGATCTATCACATTTTCTGTTGTTGTTTTTACCCTTAAGATGTTTCGGGAGAAGATGAAGAGAAGCAAAAGGTGTTAGATTAACTATTTCACCCGGTGCTGCTGCGAGAGATGATGAGCAACAAGGCGGTTCGTTTGGCGGGAGTCTCGATTCTGGTGCCTGTTCGGGCAATTCATTTTCTGCAGGTCGCAACACATCTGCTGGCAGAAAGTCGTCATCACTAATAACATAATGATTAAAAGGGGCAATCCCTGCCTTCCGAAAACCATTGACAGCCTTTTCCATTGAGCTAACACGCAAATAACTTACCACTGAGAGTCTAAAGTCCCTAGTTATGTGTTTGCTTATTGGATGATTTGGTTTGACTTGCCATCTTATCATTCCATATCTGTTTTTAGGGTACAAGCTACCTTTGAATTTGAAACACATTTTAAATAAATATTTTATGGTTTTATGGTAGCACATTTTTTTGGTTTGTTGGCTTTGCTTTGTTTATCGCCCTTCGGACATCATTGGAGTCTACCGGCTGAAGTTTTTGGAGAGTATCAACATTGGCTATTTGCAATATACTTGGTGGTGCATCAGGAATGGTGTCTCTGATTATTTAAGGCTTCCTAACAAAGTATAGGTTGAGCTCGCCAGCAGTACAATTTGGCTGGGGTCGGATAACATTTTGAATGCCAAAAAACATTTTAATAGAAATCCATAATCATCATATTTTTGTGTGTAAACTGCGATAATTTAAATAATTAGACACAGTGAAGTCAATAAGACTACAAGTGCACTTCAGCAGCTCACATTTTTATATGTATTTATCTATGTTAAATTTATTTTAGACATGGTTACAGCTAATGAAATTGCCAGTAAAGCCATGCTAAAATATGTGAATCTCCCAAAATCTGGAAAACCAAACAACAATGAATGGACACATTTAGCTGCAATTATCCAAGGTATGTCTATTTTAAAATATGTTATTATTCCCTTAATTTAGCCTATTCTTGTATTTTTCAGAGGAAAAACGTCTCAATAAGTTTATATGTGTTTCGCTAGGAACAGGATCAAAAAGTACTGCAGATAAAAGTATTGACAACAATGGTTAGTATAAGCCTATATTTTAAATTGTAGTATTTATTTTTTGGAAAAATAGCCATTCTGTTTTAACAAGTATAAGTCAATATAAGGAAAATTTATGGAGTAGTCAATCTAATAATAGTTGAGGTTGTTATTTTAATTTTATTTATTTTAGTTATAGGACGGTAATATACATTTTCTAAATTAAATTAACCAATATTAATTACAAATTTCTACATCTGTTTCGGGAGAGTACTATAATTCAAACATAATGGCTTATTTTTATTATAAACAATTATATGTTTGATTAAAAAAAAATTGCACATACATATGTCAATTAAATTTTTTTAACCAGTTATATCATTTTCCTTCAGACCTTATTTTTAAGCATAAAAAGAAATCAAAAGACAAAAGCTTCATAAAATAGATAACTATGTTGAGTTTTCATATATCATTAGTTAGCATAATTTTAATTACTTTATAATTCCAAATTTTAAGGCTCCCATATTTTATATTAAATTATTTCCATATCCCACATGTATGTTTATAATACCAATATGCACAGTTAACTAATAAATGACATTGTGATCTTTACTTTCAAAAAATGTATGACCACATTAGGCCTAAATCAACACAGTAAATTAGATTTAGTATGAAATTTTGCAATTTAAAGCAAATATCGAAATTATGTCTGTTTCATTTGAAGAATTGTATCTGATGATGATCTATGTAAATGTTCAGCTTAATTATTTGAAAACTAAACAAAAAGTTTTAACATTTGTCGACAAACTAATTTATTTAGGGATTGTGAAAAAAATATAACAATTTTACCCATGTACAAACACCAGCATATTTTATTTTGCTTCAGGAGATTTTCTTACAATGTTGATAAAAAGTCAAGTAGGTATAAAAAATTAAAGTATAGTGGTGACTCATATGAAGCACAATTGTATATTTTATAGCAAAGGTCCAAAAAAGCGGGAAATGTTTTGTTTTTAAAATGTTACTGTTCATGTACTTGTTTAGACAACAGATCTAATATCTCTAAAACTAAAATAAAATATGATTAAATGGATGTGAAATCTACATCTACATATAAGAAACTGGTTTAAAGTAACAAAACAAATTGCCCGAATAATCCATCATAATTCTATAGAAATTCTAACTGGCAATTAATGAGAAGGTTTGTTGATGACATGTTAAGGTCCTAACTTATATTGGCTTGTAAGTATGTCAGAAAATAGGTGGTTGATGTACATATTATAGTGATAATCATAATGTAATGATAGATCCAACGGACAAATTATCTGATTTGGCTTAATTTAACTTTATTCTAGGATGTTTCAGCAGATATAATAAAAATAACTAAATCTAGAGATATTAAAATTATATTTTGAAGTAAAGTATAGTATTATGGTCTATTATTGTAAAGTATGGCTTCCTATATAATCACATTGGTTAATAGAAATCTTTTTATTGTTCATAATATTAATAGCAATAAAAAACTAATGATAATTAATAGTTGTCGTACGAATTGCAGATGCCGCTATCAGGCTTATTTTTTAATTATTAATTCCAATAAGTACAAACTAAACTTTCAAAGTATTACGGACTGTCTAGTACTCATTAATATAACATTATACTTGCATTTCGTAGTGTGCAAATGGTTATGTAAACATTATAATTTATTATATTTTGAAGAGTCAATTTTATTAATAGTAATTTGAATTTTTTTAACATTTTCATTTATTTAGTTTTCCAACGTTTTTAATATAAACATGAATACTTTATTTATTAATTATATATATTACGAGCTCCTAAGCCACTTGTAAGTATTGTCACAATTTTTCAAAGTAATTTCCTAAACGTGTTCTTTATGAAAGCTGTAAATGGCACAATATTACTCAGGGATTAAAAAACATGAAGTCTGTATGATAAGCCATTTATGAATGATGGATAAAAATCAAATTTGCTATGTAAATTAATTATGTATACAGGAACTCATGTCATTTTATAGGCATGATGCTCACAAAAATTATATGGGTGATTGAATATTAATATTATATACATATGTAAGTAGTTATAAAAATGTATACACTGGACAATATACTTGCCTATATACTATATACAGTTTGTTTAGATGCCATGTTTAAAGTCGGGGTCGATTTATACTCGGGGAAATACAGAAACCATTTCTGTCCACTGTCAAATGACATTTACCACCTGCATAGTATAATTTTTGACAAATGACGGTTTTGATGACGCGCCAATCAATAGCCTATAATTATTCATTAGTTTACTTTTGACGCAAATATTTAGCTACCCACTGCATAAAAATACTAAGAATTGGTACTTTTGGTCTTTCTTACTTTCATTGTATTGTCATCAAATTATAGAAATAAGCTTCAATTCTCCTTTAAATAGTATATAAAAAGGTATTTTTTAATTTTTTTATTATACTGTTAAATACAAATCATAGAAATAGGCTTCAATTGTACGCTTCATCATTCAAGCCTTAGTATGCAAAAAAATATTAAATTATGTTAATTATTCTAAATGTTTAATTATTTCATTCATTTTTATAAATGAGATAACAATAAAATGAATAGTTTCTTAATATAATTATTAATGTTTCAATTATGTTATAATGTTTCTGCATCATTGATTATCTCCTCTTAATAATTATCTGTTTTAATGTACCCACAAAGCCATATTTTAATAAAATTTATTAATAAATCAATTAAAGATAAATTCCATATCTAATTAGCAGTACACCAGCGAAAAGGAGGTAAAGTGTTATTTTTTTGGTGTAATTCAAGAAGTACAAACTCGACCAATTTCCTTTAAATTTTAAGATGCGATAATCTAGATTGATTTGGCATTTTTACCTTTCATATTGTAAAAATAATGTATGTAAATTATAACACAATTATAATTTTAATAACGTGTTACTTATATACAAATTCATCATAATTAATTTTATTTTGGTTTATTTTGTACTGAGAATTGTCTACATATTTATACGTTTGTTTTCTTTAAAATATTTTATAATCAATATTAAATTTGACGAATTGTGTGAGAGAGGTTTGACACCATATAAATATGAAATAAAAGACAATAAATTAGAGAGTATAACATTTTTTTTCTTGTAAAAATTTTTATATGATAAAAAAAATGTTGGACAACTTTTACTTAGCGTATTTTCTACCGTTTTCGTATTTGTATGCATTCTGCTTTTTATAATTATGTGTATGTAAGTATTTTATTCGTATCATTCAACTACTTTTTTTGTTTTTTAAAGGTTGCATTGTCCATGATTGTCATGCAGAGGTGCTAGCAAGACGAGGGTTTCTCAGGTAATTTGTGTTATATTTCCAATAAAATAATTTGTTTCTTTATCACTCTTCTTTGTGTTTTTTTTTAAAGTTTTATTAAAAGTTTATAAAGATATTTCATATATTTCATTAATATGAAATTGTTGTACACATTGCGCAGGGGCACAGCATCCGGGGCGGCCATGACCCCCAGTTTTTGCTTTGATATCTTAGTGCCCTTTTAAAAATTAAACTAAATTATTTAAATTGCTTGAATATTTTATTTTTAATTACCTTATGCCCCAGGGATACTGCCCACCTCCCCCTATTTAAAATACGTTGCTACGGCCCTGTTACGTATTTTATATACCAAAGTTATTTTATTTAAGTAACTTTATGCAAGTTCAACTTTTAACGTATAAATGTTAATGTATTGTTTCTGGTAATAGACTATTGCTATGCTATGATACTAATTATTGTAACCCCTTAATTTCAGGTACTTATATGGACAAATATGTCGGTGTATAAATGAATCGAACAGTATTTTTGCGTGGGATGATTCTACTGATTCAGCCGGGCTGATGACTCTCAAGTCGAACATAGTGTTTCATATGTACGTCAGTCATACTCCATGTAAGTCTCTGTTAATGCTGATCTTCTTGAAGTTATTCATGAAAAGTAAACTATCAAGAAAACTGTAAATGATTGCATAATATTTTTAAAAATTACATAATATGTAATATTTTTAAAAATTACATAATATGTAATATTTTTAAAAATTACATAATATGTAATATTTTTTAATAAATAATATGATGTTCCCGTTTGTGTACGTTTTGAAAATATTAAAAATATTATAGTTTATGGCAAATTAACACATTACTGGTAAAACTTCTGTTTTCTAATATCTATTAGGGGTATGTAATTAAATATTTAAATATTATTTTACTAATTAATTTCTTCCAATTTTGATTTATAAAAGATGGTATTTTAATTTAAATTGTTCCTCTAAAATGTACCGTATGTAACTAAAAAACCGTCGGCGTCCAAATATTTCAAACAACTTATCATGGAAATATTTTTTTAGATATTGAACCTCTGGTTGCCAGAACATGTCCACGATAGCGATTACTTTATATGCAGAATGAAATTGATATTTGAAATTGATCCTGAATATCATCATCATCATCATCATCATCACCACCTTGTGAGATATTAATTCAGTCCAATGCATCACGCACTCTGCTGTCAAAAATATACCAAAATCGTTTGATACACTTCCGTTGAGCTCAATTATAAGTGACAAAAGTATCTTCTTTAGATTTTTTAGATCTTTTATTCAATTGGCTCGTCATTTTTCATATAATTGAATATTTCAATATAATTCATCATTTTGCCTTGTACTTTGTTTTTCAACTCTTTTAGGGTCAATTTTTTCTGTATGTCCTCCAGAATTGTATTCAGAAGCGTAGACTCTTTCTCTGCCACCTCGTCCTCCACCATATTCTCCATCGATTTTATTGATGTTTCCTCCTCGTCGGACCGTAATTATTCCTCGTCTGTCACTGATTGATTTTAGTTTGATTTTTTGTTCAACATCTTGTGTTGATTGATATTCATGCAATATGGCGACTTTGAGAATTTCGTTTCGTCGGTATCTTTGCAGAATTAGTTAAAATTGTCTTTTTAATTTTGTAGGTAATAGATTTCTTAAAGATTCCTTAGTAGTAAACACTCTGCGTTAAATGATATAAGAGTCGACAGTAACAATAAATCCGTGATCGAAGTAAGCTCTCGTGCGTTAAACAGTACCTTGTTGTACACGCAGTAATTGTGCAATTATTATTCATAATTTAAACTTTAACAGACATACATAAGTTATGTTTATCAACTATCTAGTTTGGTGTATTTAGCGTATATATGCTTTGGATCATATTATCTGTTTATTGATTATCTATTCTGGATGGTCTCATACAGGGCCTGTTTCGTTCTATATTGTCTTAATTGATTCCGATTGGTCATATAAGTGAATTTTCACTAAATGATTATAAAATATAATCATTGTGAATGTGATTTCTAATAGTTTCGATGGTCTACAACATGGTTCATTTACAATAAATGTTACATTTTCTTACATGTTAAGTACTTTTAATCTTATTTTTGATGTTTAGATTGTCCCTTTGTGATACTATTTGGTTATAGAAAACGTACAAATTGAATTATATTTTAAATGTTATAATTTAATATGTTGTTTTGCACAAATAATTTATTATTCTCATTCATAAATAAATTAGTTTTTTTAAATTTTAGATGGTCTCTTACACTGTCTGTTACGTTCTACATTGTATATTGTCTTAATTAATTCTGATTGGTCATATATGTGAACTTTCACCAAATTATAAATTCATAAAACTAATTCCCTTAATTTGAATAATTAAAGCACGCATGATTAATGAGATAGAATGCCAATTATGATTATAATTATTTCAAAATTATACAGTAGTAGACAGAGTAGGAAAGTAAGCATAAAAATGTCAGTGTCACTGCTCATCATCGTCATAGATCCATTCACTTTCTGACACTAGGATCCAGCATCAAGGAGATAGATGGTAGCACAACCCATTTGTCTTCTCTGTCAAGCATATACGAATAAATTCTGCGTTCACCATTACCAGCTTGTAATTGTATAATAATTACACATACATATGCACATCCGCGCATGCTTATACTTGTTGTATTCTGAAATTAACAAAAGCTTCAATTATTTTAGTCTTTCGTCCCTCAGTCACTTCAAGGAGGTGTGATAATGCTTTGCCGGGTTGATTTGATTGTACCGCATATTTCAAGTATGGCTCAAGATTCGATAATACGCTGCTGTTCTCCCCTAAACTGTTAATATTAACAAAGTTCTTCAAACTTTGTGTTAGTAAATTCCTCTCTGCTTCTATCTGTTGTGTTTGTGAACAATCTACATATCAGTCTAAGAAGGTCATTCATATCATCATCGTCAATACACAATTCCTGTCTCAATGCATAACCCTGCACATCGCTGTCTATATTTTCTTGTGTGTCTTGTTTAAAATTGTTTGTCACGTCAGCAGCATCCGTCACAATTTTAGACATCTCGAGAGTAAAGTTATAAAATTAAATGCTAAGTCCAGAGAGAGCGATTTCAAATACCAGTATTGATACAACCTGCGATTTTCTGGGAATTAGCCTGATCGATACTGGCAGTGTCGAAAGCTACATAACAAAGCGTTTCGTTGACAGTCTAAATCTTCTAGTTACGCCTTGCGCTTCGCAAGTGTTCATGGCCTCGACGTCCTTAAAAGGCAAAGGTACACGGTTTTACTTTAGTGGACATACATTTGAATTCAAACGTCTACAAAAATCAACGCCTCTCTGTTATGGACAATCTTTGCACCAATGTCATTCTAGGTTGTGATTTTATGAAGTCTCATGATAGTATCGAAATTCAGTTTAAAGGAAAACTACCTAAGTTAACTATCTGTAGTGTTAAACCGTCGAGCCTGCCTACACCGGATGTTTTTGCAAACCTTTCGTCAGACTGTAAACCAGTCGCTACACGATCACGACGCTTTAGTCTAGACGATAGGAAATTCATTGAAAGCGAAGTCCAGTCTCTTCTAAATCATGGTATTGTCGAAGCTAGCAACTCGCCATGGCGCGCACAGGTGCACATCACAACAAATGAGCGCCACAAGAAACGTCTCGTGATTGATTATTCACAAACTATAAATAAGTTTACATACCTCCATGCTTATCTCTTGCCTCGTATCGAAGATATTGTTCAAGATGTTGCAAAGTACAATACGTATAGTACTGTCGACCTTAAAGCGGCCTATCATCAGATCCCACTCAAAGAAGACGATAAAAATTATACGGCCTTCGAGGCAAATGGTAACCTTTATCAATTAACTCGTCTACCTTTTGTAGTTAGAAATGGAGTGGTCTGTTTTCAGAGGATCATGGATAATTTGATCCGTGACAGCAACCTCAAGGGAACTTTCGCTTATTGTATCTCGACAATTTAATCCTCTGCGGGAATTTCAAAGAGAATCATGACCAGAACCTTGATAAATTACTCTGCGTACTCAGAGAGAATGGCATCACGTTAAATCCTGATAAAAGCGTCTTGGGTAAGCATTCCATAGATCTTTTGGGATATACCGTAACTCATGGTTGTTTAGAACCCGATGGAGAACGAATGCGCCCATTGAAAGAATTACCACTCCACATGATGCTGCTTCCTTAAAACGCGCCTTGGGATTATTCTCCTACTACTCTATCTGGATTTCACGTTTTTCGGATAAAGTTAAACCTCTTCTATAAACTAAATCATTTCCCTTGAATGAAACAGAAAAACATGCTTTTGAATCATTAAAGGTCGAGATTGAGCATTCCCTCAGACAATCGATCGACGAATAAATTCCTTTTCAGAAAGTTGCATTTCGTCTACACTAAACTTACCTAATGTAAGTTTTAAGTGAAGATTTTGGAAATATAATTCAAGAAAAACTGTTTTCCTAGTTCAGGACAGCATAAGCAATATTTAAAAATATAAATTTGTCATTATAATCATTTATTAAATATGATTAAATATGATTAAATTTGATTAATATGATTAAATATGATTATAAATATTAGCTTTATTCTGTTTAATCCATCTTTTATACAATTAACGTTTGATTACAGAAAATAAAAAAAATTGACAATTTTTGATGACTTATTATTATTCACATAATGTGGTTTTTGCTGGTGGATATCCCCGAATTACTACCTCTGATGCTGCAATGCAAATTTCTGTTTTTTACTATTTGTTTGGTTCTTTTAATAAGCACTACTTGCAATCCATTCGACAGTCGGGAGACAGGGCACCTGATGATAGCTGAATAGCTCGAAACCGGTAGTGCTCTGTTTCTCTGCTGTTTGTACAGGCTCTGCGCTTAGTGCTTACTTATTATTATATATTTTTTTGTATTTAACGTATATTATAAATTGTAATAAATGTCAACTTATAGTAAACAAATAAACTATTATAAATGTGTAGAAATACTACATTTTAATAGTCGATATTTATTTTTATGTTATATATTTTCTGCTTTTCAACAAACGTTTAGAAACCCCCCCCCCCCCCTTGTCTGAAATGCTAAATACGAGCCTGAGCAAATTATAGAGCTTGCCATATCCATTTCGTACCTTTATTTTCATAATTGCTGTTGGAACACGGTGTAAGTGGGATATTTCATGAATATATTGATTACCTATTATATTACGGGAAGTATAATTATTATTACATGTTATTCTACATGCAATTGAGTACAAAAGATACTTTATTACATAGATTTCGTTTTATATTATAGAAATATTAGGTACTTATACAAATATATACATCTTATCTCAACAATATAATTAAATTGATTGTAAAAGTTTGTTAAAATTTTGAAATTTGCAACCGGATAGCTTTTTTATCATAGAAATGAGAGTCTCATTCAGAGCATGTACTGCTAAATATATTTTTTGTTAACTCATAGATATTTCATTATAATTAGAATAGATAAGTAAGGATCTATATTTAGTAATACTATTACCTATCAAACAAATAATATTTGCCAAAATTGATAAAACATATTCTTTAATTTTGTGAAATGATAACATTTTAAAGATTGCTGTAAAGTGAAGTTAATAGATATTAGTATAAATTTTAGCTAAAAATAATTTGTCATTAATAATATATTTTGCAAAATGTCACAATATTTGTCGTGTTCTAATCGTCCTCCTAATCCGTAATACAGTTATCTATACTATTTAAACCCCGTACTCCGTGTCATTTTCTCGCCTCTAAGCGTTTATTTGTTCTACTTATGATTACTGAAGGCCATGCCTAACAAACGCGACGCGACGCGATACGGCTAAGTGCGCGTGAGGAATTAATTTAATTTCTCACCAGGTGCAATGCGAAGTATCATATTTAAATATTTCTACAAAATGTATAGCTAATAGCATGCTATATTCAATATTAAGCTATACCTTTTTGTATTGAAATATTTTTATTCACATGGCGCACGAGAAAAATTCTTTTGTAAAAATAGAAAGTCACATTATGATGTCACTTCTAACAAATCACGGGACATATTTTTCTTTAAAAAATTCTGAAAATTGTTATGTTTAATATACATATTACCCGAATTAAAAAAAATTAAGCAAATTATTAAATCATTTTACACTATTAATGATAATTTAAGAGAATTTTTAAAATCTAAATTATAATGTGTTTCTAACATAGATGCAATGTATTAATTTGTTAATAAAAAATAGTAATATCAAAATATAGAATTTTCCTAAAAGTCAAAATCTTGTGATATTTTGCAGAACACTTTGTTGGATTATAATATCAATTAATTATTGTTAAAAATGGAGTACATTTTATTCAAGTTGTGTGTAATTTTGTCTTACAGCTTAAAATATATTTGAAATATATATTTCATGATTTTTTTATTAAAAATTATAAAATGGAGAATATATTTTTCAAATACATAAATAAACATTTATTTTATTTCGTGAGATATATATGTTAATGTTAACTTTAACTATCACAATATATGTGTAATTATAATATAAATATTTTAATATTGTTCATAATTGTGTGCAAGGTTTTTTAAATAGAAATTTGTAACATGAGAGTATGACCTTTTCAAATGTATTTTCTCATAATAATTCTCCCATTACGTAGTTGTTCATCCATTGATATAATAATAAAATGAGAAACACAATAATGCAAAAATTGAAGACGCTTTAAAAATATATCGGATCTAATTTTATTGTTAACATATGAATCGAACAAACAAACATACAGAAAATGGATGCTAGGAATTTAGGAATTGAGGGCAACAAAATGATCAACAGTATCTACATTACAATATTGATCAACTGCTTATCTTCCGGGTCATAAAAATGGAAAAGAATCATAGGATTTTTGTCAGTTTGAAAGCATTTTAACAGTTTTTGGTGTATTATAAAAACTATATTCAACCAAGTCGTTGTGCAAAGTAAGCCTTCTTGCCTAGCCTTTGTGCAAAGTAAGCCTTCTTTCCGAGTCGCTGAGCAAAGTATGCTCGCTTTTCTTCATTGTCAACCTCTGACCGTTTTCCTAGACGTTGAGCGAAGTAAGCCTTCTTGCCTAGCCTCTGTGCAAAGTAAGCCTTCTTGCCTAGCCTTTGTGCAAAGTAAGCCTTCTTGCCTAACCTCTGTGCAAAATAAGCCTTCTTTCCAAGTCGCTGAGCAAAATACGCTCGTTTTTCCTCATCGGTATTATCGTCGGATCGTTTTCCAAGCCTTTGTGCAAAATAGGCCTTCTTTCCCAATCGCTGTGCGAAGTAAGCCTTCTTGCCAAGTCGTTGAGCAAAATAGGCTTTCTTGCCTAGACGTTGGGCAAAATATGCCTTCTTGCCGAGCCGTTGAGCGAAGTAAGCCCGCTTTTCATCCTCCTGGGGAGCTTCTTCTTCTGGCACAATTTCTGCGGGCACATCACCATCCTCTAGTTTTGCCTCGTCCATCGCCCAGACGGCATTGTGTGACTGTGCCGGTCCCGTCACCAGAAGGCCACCAATCAGAACCAGTGTGGATGCCGATGGTGTCGACCAATGGGAGAAGAGTGCAAGGGAAGGATTGCCCAATCCGAGGAGGGCGACGCCAATAACCGCTATCAGATTAGACGTGTGCATTGTGACGTTTTACTGCGATCTCGATGAGTTAGACTGAAACGATTAAATGAACATGTTGATCCAAATGTTGACACAAATCATATAGACGTGTAAAATAATAACAGCCATGGTTTTGATCAATCTAAATGTGTTAACCATAACTAATATGCAAATATATTTCTATAATTTATGTCTTTTATACGACTACAACCAATAGTTCTTTAATATTTAATTATTTAACAATATATAATTAGGATTACCTAGTTAATTTAATGTCAACACAGTAGGTACGTTATTCAATTTGTTACTTGTAATATTGTCCAAGTAAAAAATATTATTTTAACAAAGTAATAAGGAAGTTTGAAAAGACACAATATTTCTGTATAATATTTAATACCTTCCGCTTATAGTGTGTATTTAATCCAATATGTATTGCATCAAAATGTTTCGAACTACTGTATACAGTAAATGTATAGCAACCTGATATAAAACAAAAACTTTATTTTTAAATTGAAATCTATTATTGACTATTATCCCTAATTATGTGATTTCGTCCAGTATAGTCAAATTAAATAAGTTTTTTTGTCAGGACCTACTTTGTCAGGACCTAATATATTTCTTGACTTCGGAAATAGTAATATACATATTTGTGTAGCATGTATAACTACTGAAATAATTTAATAATGTTCCAACACATGGACTACATAGAAGTTTTAATATTTTAATATTTTATTATTTTATTTAGTGTAGTTATATGGTTTAATATGGTTCGTATAGGGTCCTCGTTGACGACCAATTATGTGTTTTCTTTCAGATGATTGATATGCAATAAAAATATTACTGTTAACAAAAACTTTTGTTATTTAAAAAGTTTTATTGTGAGATATTATCTACAATACATATAGTGTTCAACGTAGGTTTTATAGCAAAAACGATTTTTGTTTTGTTTTATGGAAAAATATGTGTTCTGTTTCAACTATAGTAATATTGATTAGGTAATAATATTGCTTTAAGATGCAATGAAAAATAATGGGAAATATTCAACAAAACTATTTAATGGATGGGAATTTAATTATATTTTAATTTTCTTTAAATTGATAATAAATTAATAAATAAGGCCAGGAAAACTGATTTACTTTTGAAAAGAAGATTAAAGTATGACGTCCCCGACCTCCCCATTAATCGTCCTACTTCAGAAACGAAAGGATAGACCATGAGAGAAACCTGGGCGCTCACACTTTGCATGTATTAACAAATTATTAACTACATTAACCAGTGGAGTTATACTATTGAGTTGTTTTAAATCATTATAAATTATATTACATTTGAGATAATTAAAATACGTTTTCACTATACATGTACATGTCAATAGTAATACTCAACAATAATTGTAACCAAACCTTTTGAATTGACAATTTAATGGAATTTACTGTTTTAAATTATGTAAAAAGGTATTGTTTAACATTTATTAAAAATGTTAGGATACTTTATAAAATTGCCGCTCTTGTATTTCTTCTATTTTAGCTCTACCTTGAAATTCTCGCCACATAGCCTCTGTTTAGTATATGATATTTATATATTTAATTATTTACAAAAAATCCATAAATAGTTCAACTGTGAAATACTACAAAATCCAAGTAATTAATACATTTAATATCGTTTAATTTTTAATATATTTATTTCACTACGAAACAAATGCGACTAACCTTCTTCAATTCTTCAGCTTCAAGTTTTAATTCCACAATTTTTCAATAATTTTGCAGAAACAATTACAAAGCAAGAATTCTAGCAACAAATATAAATTATCTTACCTAACCTATATATAAGATCTAGGTTGGCAAGCTTATGTATTTGTATGACATGTATGTATTTATATTTATGTTTATATACACTCATTGTAGAACAAATACGTGAGCAATAACTACCTAACTGACCGATATGATATGACCGACTGGTGAACCGAGAAAACGTTTTTATTTATTTTAAAACTCGAACTCTTTTGTTGCTTTATACCAGTATATTTCATTAATAAATACCAGTATATATCATACATATATATATATATTTTTGCGGCTGACACCAAAAAAATCTATAATATAATTGTATTTATTAAATAAAATACTTATTTGCTCATTTAAGCTAATTATTTTTGCATTAAATGAAGTGTTGGACTTCTTCCCCACCTATATTATAACTAGCTGGTCCAAATCGCATCAGAATTAATTCCTATTAATTTCAATTCCTACATTATTTTATACACCATTAATTCTGCTTATTTAGTTCTTTTGTATTTTCAGTTCATAATGTCTTATTCTAATAAATTTATTTAATTTTATTCAAATTGTTTAATTTAAATGTATTCAAATTAAATGTTTGTATATTTATTCAAAATATGTTTCATTAAATTATTGTTATGTAAAAAAAATTCCTTGAAAAGCGAAAAGCGAAACCGGTTGAAAAAAAATACGTTTTTATATATTTATTCTATTATATTTATATTTATATTATAGTATCGTACTTGATGACGCCATTGTGTTGTTTTCCATAAATAATAAGTCAAAATTAATTCGCATTCTTCCGGTTGTATAGTGATTCCCCAATTATTGCCACTCGTTGAAAATAAATCTATATTCCCATAATACTGACTTAGAACAGCATGTTTCGACATAGGGATTTCAAAGGTGGGGTGGGGGGACGGTGCATGATATTAATTGAACTGACTGGTGGGCTGGGTACCTACCTATACCCCAGGCTATTGTCTGCCACCTGTATTTGGTCAAGCAACCGTTGACATTGTGTCTTGCGAGGGACTGGCGAAGATAAGTCGACTAGTCGATTGCCAGTGGTGTAGATTAGTGAGTAGTTGTCAGTTGGGGTTTCATTATTAATGATACCAGAAATGTTCCCCTTCTCCATCTCTCTCTCTCTCCCCAACCCGCCCTCTCCCACTCTCTTTCTTTCTACTGATGAAATTGGATTTGTACATATTAGCTCTGTTCCGATGAACAAGATTTTGTACGTTGTCATTTATTTATGTGATAGATCGTATAAACTGGTTCAAACACTAGAATATATTAGGGTATTATATGTAGACTGTTATAACTATAATTATAAAATAATTATTACTTTTGTTCATTAAAATATGTGCTTAATCTGAGTTTTAAATAGCTCTCTGTGGTGTATGTACATGTTGATAATTTCGGAATGTAATATAATGATTTATAAAATTATCTTTAAGGTCAAAGATTAATCTTATTAGTCAATTAATTTTAAATCCGCATTTATTCTTTTTAATTTGTTTGTTTGTATGTTGTTATTAATCGAAAATGCAATCATTTAATGATACAATTTAATGAAACAAACTTTAAATGAATTGAAATGAAACTATTGACAAAAAGAATAATTGAAGCTCTTTATAGTCGTCTAATATATATATATATATATATAAAGTTCATTAATATATAGTATTACAATATTTATTACGTCATTACTGAATTTGATATTTATAATTTATTCGTGAATTTAACTATAATTTCCATAAAAAATATATCAAATAATTTACTTACGGAAAATGTTACGGTTGCCAATTTAAACTTTTCGTTTCAATTTCTCTGAATTTTTCGTCATAAATTGAAATCCATACTAATAATCTGTACAAAATTCAAGCTAGGTAAGTATTTCTACTTATCTCAAAAAGAGAAAACAAGTTTTTAATTGGTTGACATTTCAGGAATATTTTAAAATCAAATTTTAAATGTATATTTGAATTAATCATCTAGTTGTTCATATTATTGTATTATATTATAAATTGTATGTCTTGAGAAAGGGAAATATATTCCTGAAACGTCGACCAATTCAAAATTTGTTTTTATATAACCTCTTGAGATGTTAGCCGATATAGTTTTTCTCCCATTTTCATAGCCATTATATCATCAGTTTTGTTGGAATTAACAAACTCGAGTAATCTCGAGTTATTTTAACTAAGCCTAAACAGACAGACAATTAATTGTTTATATACTTGAAGACTGATGTTCAGCTAATTTAGCACGTTGCTCAGAGCCTTTATTCTAGGAAGTCTATATCAGCGAAACAATAAGAACAGGGTGTTTAGGGCATTGTTTAAATGCACAAATTTAATAAGTGTCAAAACAAATATATCGTATTGATCTCAATGTGTAAAAATACAACTTTTTGTATGCTGGCTTATAGTCTCTAAGAAGAATGAATAAATTTACATTTTAAAACAGGAGTTTTCCTGGAACAAACTTTGAACTTATAATTCCCCGGAATTTACTCGTGATATGAATAGAAGATTGTCTCAACAATCGTCAGGCTTTAACTTCTTGACTGTTAAGATAAATATATTCGGAATTGAGATATACAACTATATAACTATATTGAGACATAATACATAATAAACTAAATTGGTTACACATTTGGAGAATCATTAACATAGCAAATTCCCGTGTATAGTAATCTATATTTATGATTTTTTAACAATTTTCCTAAAACTAATTTGTTTCAGAGAATTTATCTGTATCCAATTGAGTAATTATTGGTAATATATAATTTTGATATAATTAATTAATAGTGCTATCTAATGATTACTTCTTTCTAAGTGCAGTTAAAAATTCCTTTGTTATTGGAATCTTTTTAAAAAATATTTATAAAATGTAGCAAGAAATAAACAAATATTAACCTAGAATTTGTATTAAACATGAATAAACCAATAAATCGAATTTCTTATCAATCAATCAAAATCTGACCAGATAAAAGTTCTAGGAAACATATATATTACCTGCATGAAAAAGTGTAAAATATGACAGTATTCTAAAATGTTCTCGGAAACTGACATTTCTAAACGTTTTCGCGAATCCTATAGAATAATTTACATAATTTGGTTTTTCATCAATTTGGTTTTTCATCCATAGGAAAACACTAAAATACAATAACTAGGTATGAAAACAGACAAAACAGGAAACTATTACTATTTCATAGTTCTAAAAACAATGCTACTCACAAATCTCTTCGGCATTCAAATGTTTGGATTCACATCAAGTGCAGCATATAACAAAGTTCGCCGGATTACAATCACTCAAATTCGACAATAATACTATCATATAAAGACGACAGTGTCACATATGCAGCTGAGGAGCCTACGTTTGACAGCAGCCATACAATTCAGCGACCAAGATTAATTGAATACTACCTGTATGACAACCTGAGGACACGATTACCTATTCAGACAGTCGCACTCCCGTCAACAAGTAGCTGCCGGGTGATCCATTGTTAATGACTGACTTGAAATTAACTTGGGAATAACTCAGTAATGACATTGAAATTAACTTGAGAATGACAACAATTTTTGCATTCAATCAAACATATTTAATTCATATAGTTTTATCTAATATTTTTCTATGGGGGTTGTAAATTGATTACTAACAAAAATGCGGTCAGCCTTCATATAATGTCACGAGTACATTAATCTTTGATTTCCATAGAAAAAGGAGGTGCATTTCAACATATTTACCTATACAAAATTAGATAAAACGGAAACAGACAGAAATTTCTGTATGAACTAAGAATGATTTTGTGGTTACAGGTAAAATTCAGAACATAAATCTGCCTCAAAGGTAATATTGATAACTTTGAGCTCAAATCAGCACTTCACAGAAACACACAGAAGAAATGAACTCCTAGTTGCTAGGAGAATTCGGTCTGATGTTTCAAAAATAACCTTTCGGTAACTTTGTAGTAGGCACTAATTTTATCTCACGGTAATTTATAAATAATGTTATGAAAAAATGGTAATTTTTTTCAAGAGTTCTTTGTGATTAGTTAACTATCTCTATACAGTAAAGTATTTGTTCTACAGAATCTTGAGGGAAAGTTTATTTCTTATTATCAAGTGTTCTTAATGCTATATTAATATATATATGCTGAAAATGTCAGGGCTATAAAGTAGGAAAATTCTAGGATTGTAATGGCATATAATCCATTCATTGATGATGTATTAATTTTCATTATTTAAAATAGATTATGTATATGTGTAACTTTTGTAAAGCAGTATGTATATATATAAAGAAAACAAAGTCAATTCTAGAAATTTTACAAATTCTTATTTATTTTCATTATATTAAAGTCTGTATACACTATTTTCTTGTATTTAGTTTACTCATTCACTTTCTTAAAATAACATTAATCATGCAAGTTGTGTATCATGAGGAGAGCCGTAATTATTTTAATTTATTCTTGGTGAAACACATGTAAGAGAGGAAACCTTATGAGAAGCTAATTGAATTTCATTGCCTTAATTGTATCCTCAAATCAGGTCACATTTGACCCAACATGTTATTTAGATAGCATGCAAAAATGCTCATTACGAAAAAGCGTTAACTAATATGATGAAATAATGAGAAAAGAAATTAACTAAGTTATATACGAATGCAATTCTTGTAAAACGTATTAATTTAATGAATTTTCAATAGGGTGATGCAACACAGAGTCTCTGCATTTATATTTACAATATATGATAATGACTTTGTTGTGGTTTTATCCCGTTAGTCATTGTTTTTTATATTTAAAGTGATAAGGTGTAAATGGAATAGTTTTTAGTAAAATAATATGAGATGGTGTAAAGAAGGTTCAGTATTGGTTAAAATGCGCTGTTTTCGTAAAAGCATACTTACACAAATTCCGCATTTTGGAAAACGACCATATTTCGTCGATTATGCAATTATTGTATGCTGTTTCCATGGTAAAAGTTTATATATTATATAATAATAAATTATTAATTATGTCATAGAATTATGTTACGCCACACTACTTAAATAAAATTCAAATTCCAGTGTTCTGCTCACACTCATCGCATATTTTTTTTAAAAATATAGAAAAAATTATATTATTTTTCTTTTATAACTTTTGCAATACCAACCGTCATGTAAAATAAGACAATGAACGGAACCTTTCACACTCACACATTCACACCTATTTTGATATATATATATATGTTCTTGCGTATACTATAAAATAGTGTATAATGTCGACGCGTGCCGCATGTTAATATATTATCGATTAAAAATACAATAGACTGCGCAGAATAGTTATTTATTTATTCATTCTCAGTTAAAAACAGGAATTTAGAGGAAACCTTACGAGGTGCAAATTGAATTAACAGTGCATTAAGTTTTTGTAAAGAACCTTATTTAATTTTAAAGTTGACTGAGGCGTTTCGCCATTTTAATTTGCAAGTCCTTTTGAAAGAATTTGAACTCCAATTGAAGTCCTATATATATGTGGAAAGTATTTGATCAACTTTTGTCAACAATAACAATGAAAATAATCACAAATTATATTGTATTGCAAGTAGAATTTTAATAGACACAGTAATCGACAGGTAAGTATATATGCAGACCGGTTTCGGGGTATTTGACCCTCATCAGTACAGAGTAGGAATCGAACATGCAACCCAGCGATCTGTATGTTGTACATTCAATTCCTACTCTGTACTGTTGAGGGGCAAATACCCCGAAACCGGTTTGCAGATGGATTTACCTGTCGAGTACTGTGTCTATCAAAATTCAGTTATACATTGTATTGGTTTAACTTTAAAAATGTGCACTGGTTTGTGTTACAGTATACCAATTTGTGACATACTAATCGTGATTGGACATTTTACATATTACTGCTGATGACCTCCGTAATATATAGAGTAACCGTGTCCAGCGTTGGGTATGCGGCTTTTGGGGAAATTATCTTGATGTTAATTATATTTTAATTATCTAATGTTTAATGAGCTGCAAAGTTATCCATTAGATGCATAGAAAAATACTAATGTGATTAATATTCAGAACTTAGATTTCTATAATTAGATGCATTCATTCCGACATAATCGATAAACAATAACTTATGTCGGCGACAAATGACGTATTTTATCGTAGTCTGGCATACGGAGCTTTGATTGGCTATTAATTATGTATACTTTGTTATACAACACTTTAACAGGTACAATGTAATAAATTTTGTTAGTTACTCGAAGTTTAAAATTTTTAAAATTATTTATTTTAATGTTTCCAAAATTATAATTTGGGCTATAGGCTATTATCACCTTCTTAAAATGCTTGACAAATTTATTTCATAACCTAGCTCAAGCAAAACAAACGACAATATAGTCTACATTTTATGAAATTAATATGAAAAACAGAAAACCATGCTAGAATTGTAATAAATTTCGACACATTTTTCATGAAAAGAAGAATTTTGGAGTCAGAAAGGTTCCGCATGTTTACACTAATTTCACTGGCTTCTCCTACTTCCGTTAATTTTACCTCGATTCTTCTTATTTTTTGCCTAATTATGTTCTTCAATAGGGCCTTTTTGTTCGATATTCATCAAAAGAGGAGTAGTTGCTTTGTGTCAGCCGTAATTAATTTAATGCTCTCTGTTTAAATGCAACATATGCGAAATAATTGAAACCAATAACCTCACCATATAATCTCTCACATGTCGAGTGACCATGCGTCCGATTTTTAGGTGTTTTGCAGCGTCACTATAGTATATTGTATTGTATCGGAGCTATAAATCTATTTTTAGCTACGTAGACAGTGAAAGTTTGCTTAGTTTGCTTTTGCTTACCCTGCCTTTTATTCAGCTGACAAACTAAGGCCGTTTTGTAACATATAGTACGGGTGTAACCGGTGGAAACTGGTTGTATGCTGTCTGGTCTGCAAACCAAATTCTAACAACAAATAATAAACTTTTCCAAATGACGAATTTCATTGATCAATTAGCTAGCTACTACTACTAGTAAGCAAAAACATTGTGCAAATTTGAAAATAAGTTATTGCTTCGTATTGCTGTAGGAAGCAAAGAAAACAAGCTCTCAGTTCACCAATAGAGAGGCCCTTGTGCACTGACCAATAAAGAGGCCCTCGTGCACTGACCAATAGAGATTCCCTCGTGCTCTGACCAATAGAGATTCCCTCGTGCACTGACCAATAGAGATTCCCTCGTGCACTGACCAAACTCTTAGAAGAGATTATAGCAGATTGCATCTTCACCAAAAATGAACTCAGAGGCAAGGCGAATTTTTAAATTTTAGGTGATGGGCTCCAAAATTTGACGGAGAGCGTGTTGACCAAAAAAGAAATAATGTCAACATTTTAAATTGAAACTGTTTTATATACAGTAGGTATATACTAACTTTTTCATTTATTGTTAGTAATTATTACAATTCCAATGCTCATAAATACAAACAATTTATTTAATTTCTACTTTGTTTGGTAATTAAACATATAGGCATAATTTAAAGTTAATCTAAGATACAACAAACAGTTCATATTATGCGTATAGCATGTATAGCATTATTTCGAATAACAGCAATTATGAGTGTTTTTAAATAACAAATAACTTGTAAAGAAATCGTTTTTTATATAGCTTCTTTATAGAACCCCACTTAGAACATATATTAGGCATAATATATTTAATTCACAAAATCCATATTATCTAGGATGTGTTCCGTGTCATTAGTGGATGTTAAATGTGTTGTGTGTATTATTGATGTATATTGTACTTCCATATTTTGAAAAGACGCCGACAGTCAAAACTTATTTTTCAATATATATTAAAAAAAATTAAAGTTTAAAATTAATAATTCGCGATTTGTCAAACAAATATATGTAGTTATATCGTCGATTTTCGCTTGTTTTGCAATTGATCATATATTTACTTTAAACGTGTGTTATAAAAAGGGTTCAAAATACAAATTAAATATAATAAAAAAAGGACATACTGTGCAGGTTTATTGAGGTAATTGGAAAACATTGAAAAACACGTATACATATACATAAAAAAATTATAAAATTAACTTAAAAGTAAAATAAAATAAAATAAAGGAGGTGTTTGCACAAATATCGATGTTAAAAAATTTAATTATCTGCGTGAAAGAATTGGCCTCGAAAAACCAATATATATGAGGTTTTGAATTAACTCCCCAAGGCGTCTCGGGTCTTTATAGAGCGTGCTGTGCATAAAATCATCCCTTCACGAGGACAGTTTAATCAATGTTTAGACAAAATTATAAAGTTATATTATTTATGTATACAGTTGTTTATTTAAAAAAATAATGTTTTGATTATAAATGACATACAACGTGTAGTAAACATTCAATTCAAAATGTAATTTTCTGGTCGCATATAACGTATTATTTTAAACATATTAAATTGTGTGCTTGTTATGAAACAAAGTTTTGGTGTCTGCCTAAATTTGGCTTTTAATTGGGTAACCAACACACCATAAAACAGTACTTGTTGATAATACAAAGTGGACTTATTATTTAATATTTTTTTTAAAAAGGTCTGTTATAACATTATAAAAAGAGTCGTTAATTGCGAATGACTTTAATTCAACCTGAACAGCCCTGTGTAAAATATGCTCTAAAATAAATCCAAATTTAAAACTTGTATTAATTAATTATTTTCTTGCTATCCAAAAAAGGATTCTTATGAGAAAGGTAAGTAATCTACTTCATATAGACTATTCAGGCTGTACATGTGATTCCCATTTTCCAAACAATAACTTTTCAATGGAATTGTGCCGTGAAAGTCGACGTTTTCAGAAAAAAATACTTTTTTTATTAATTTTTTTGTACAAGAGTATATTTTTTAAGTAATACGAACCAACAAAGGTCACAAGCACTCGACTAACACAGATGTTAGCCAGGAACGGGAGAGTCCGAGAGCGGGTTCGAACCTGCCCCGAAACAACACTCTCGGCATCCGCAAACCAGCGTTTTCACCACTCGGCCATTCCCATTACCATGTACGAGAAAAATTTGCGGTCAGATAAATTAACAAAATATATTATACCTAAATCATCCAATCTAAAGTCGATTTATTATTGATCGTTTGTTGATTCTTTAATCAACTAAAAGAGATTTTAAAAATATAACAATTTTCATATATTGAAAATTTATTAAATTTAAAAAAACTATTTTTTTGGTGTTTCAACAATGGACGCTTTGAATGATGAAGAGAATTGTTCACATTTTTTAAACAATTGTATAGGAAGACTAAATTATTTTATTTTTTGATAATGTGCAGACAAACGCTGTTAAACTTTATTCGAATTCTGTAATAGCTGAATAAAAATATTTTAAAATAATCGATTTTTTAAACGAAGAACTTATGCCAATGTAACACTTTTATACTCAATTAAAATGAAGAACAAGAAAGATCAGGTAACCTTAAACTTACTCTTTTTGTTTACTTTGGAAAGCTTTGATGTTCTCTTTAATTTCAATATTTGTATATTTGTTGTTCAGTAACGTAGTTTTTATTCTTAAAATTGTGAATATTTTTAATATTTGATATATATTCTAATCAATACAGATCCCATTAAAATAGAAGCTGTAAAAGAATATGTATCGAAAAAATAAATATGCTACTATACAGTTGAATAATTTTCTTTACGTATTGCTTCTTAATAGTTTGCTTTACAAAAGTTTGAAAATAGAATTAATTTATAAATTACTGTTAAAATAATAATATTTGTATAATAAAACATGTTCCCAATATATAAAAGAGGATAAGTTATTCACTTTTTCAATCTATCAAATCTTGTCAAGTCGGATGATCGAATAAATTCGTATAAATTCTTATGATTATAGAAATGAACAAGAACTACATATAATTAAAGTAATTCGATTATTATTATACAGAAAAAAATGCCTCTTTCTTGTAACGACAACTTATGGCTAGTGCAGAGTTAGGCATTTATTATCTGAGCTGTGTTACCTAAGAAACCTTAAGATACTGTGACCATTTACGCGATGAAATTGTTTCCACCTAGTCACTAATTATTCCAGGCAGCACTTCTAGTAGTTCGCTTGTAAATTGGTTTTTGTTCCAAACAAGTTCTCTCCGCCATCTGTTTTTTCTTTCATTCTTTCCAAATTCATGAAACAAATTGAGGCCAATTTAACAAATACCCACTGTCCTGAAACAATGAATTGGGATTTCTCCCTCTGTGTAGAAAGAAAGCAGCGCAATTGAGAGAACTAGATTCAACTGCTGGATATTAGAGTTGTCAAAGTACTGTTTTATTAATTACAACATACAGAAAGGTTCTCTATTTTTAAATCAATATTGATGTAATTATTAAAGAATAATATAAAAATTATCATTTCAATATAGGATCCATGAAGTTGCGATTATTATCTATGAATATATTAAATATTACTACTAAATATCGCTGTAATGTAAATTATTAATAATGATAAATATTCAACTTATGCGTCAATACATTTTGATCGGTGGTGATCGAATTGATCGGTATTCATAATATCGATTCATAGTGACAACTCGTAAATATTTAGAAATCGTCCACAAAAAACTTGTATTTAAAAACTCGTTTTGAAAAACTCGTATTTAAACCTATTATATAAAACTTCTTAATTCGAACTAATCGTATTGATAAAGTTATAATCAAAAACTCGTATTTAATTTTTAATTAAAAAAATATATTATATTTAAAAATTTTTATTTAATTTTAAATAACAAACCTTTAAAAATTATAAGAAATGAACATATAATAATATATAATAGTTGTGAATGAACATAATAATATAGAACAGTTAGCAGTGAATAAAAATGTTACAATGGAATATTTCATGAAATTCCAAAAAGATCACCATCTTTGGCCATTTTGTTCATCGGTGAAGTTGCTGTATAGTCGCCGTAAATTATCCTGTTTATCATGGATTCTTCTACGAGTTTATGAACAAAAGAAATTCATAGACGACTTTTTAGTTTACGAGTTTTTAAATACGAGTTTATAAATACAAGAAATTCAGAGACAAGATGTTAATTTACTCATTTTTAAATACGTGTTTTTGCAATTTACGAGTTTATACCGTGCGCCGATAATATTGATCGTAACATATTGATCGTAACATATTGATCGTAACATATTTATTGTAACATATTGATCGTAACATATTTATTGTAACATATTGATCGTAACATATTGATCGTAAAATATTGATCGTAACATATTGATCGTAACATATTGATCGTGACATATTGATCGTAACATATTGATCGTAACATATTGATCGTAAAATATTGATCGTAACATATTGATCGTAACATATTGATCGTAACATATTGATCGTAACATATTGATCGTAACATATTGATCGTAAAATATTGATCGTAATATATTGAACGGGGTTGATTGGTATTGTTCGATGTTCTATTAAAAGTAGTGGAAACTTTTTAAGAGGTCGGTTCAGAAGCTTCAGAAAAAATATTGGCAAAAATATTGCAAAGGCATTTCAAGCTAAAACATAAACATAAAAGTATCGATTTATTAAAAGAATTATTTTAAGCATCTAATGTGTTCGAAAATCGATCAATGCCTACATAAAAATCTTAATTGCAAACACACACCTCCATTTTTCAACTATCTTAAATTGTAATATAATTATCAAAAAATTGAATATTACATCTGACATATTGTTATTCTAAACAAATGACGGGTTTAATATTCATAACGGGCCGAATGGTTAAATTTTTTGTTTGCGAATGCCGAGGGTGTTGTCTGGGAACAGATTCAAGTGCAACCATCACCTTACATCAGAGCATCCCGTGTCAATGACCTCGTAGACTCTTGTATAGCATCAATTTATTGACATTATCTGTTTTACTGCCCGGTGTGTTTGGCCGCTCATATCTACCAGATTTGCATATATATTATATCAATAATAAAGTTTTACAAATATGAGAAGACAGACAGACTCCTAATACCACTAAGTTCTCAAATTAAGCGTGTTTAGATCACTCAACTTTACCCTTTGTTATTCAATCGGAAATCTTTGACGCTGTATTTAATTTTCAAACTCGCAAAGTCTCTGTCATACACACACACACACACACTCTTGCCGTGCCGGGGAAACACTTACTCCCTCGTTATTGAATAATTGCAGAACAAGGTGGGACTTATTTGTCGGGTTTATTTGTCCCAGGAAACCCTTCCGAAGGAGGTGTCAGTTCCGTCCCCAATCAATTTTATTTCTGATTCGGTAGTCGCCCGCCACACTTTTCCGGTCCTCAACAGAAAAAAAGAGTTGTTTTGCTGACATTTTTTATCAACTGAGATTGTCGACTCCCGACTCCCCTTTCTCCACCAAACATAGTCATCGGGTCAGGATAAAACTAAAAGACAACGCCGACGTCATCTTTCTGTTATATGATATATATTTTAATGAATCTACGTTGTACTCTGACTAGACTTAAGTAATGTTACGATCGGCTGGTACTTCCGCATTGGTATGTTTTAAAATAATGTTCGATAAATATCCATATCGTGTTTTGTCAACGCGGAAATGGATATTTTATAGTTACTTCAATCCAGAAGTTTGTTAATTGAAGGAATTGGGTTTTAAGCAAATTATAAATTTGTACATTTTTCATAATCTAAATTTGAAATTGAAATCTACTGTGTAAATGCAAATAATCAGGAAATCTTTTATCGATAAAAATTTAAAAAATACCATTATTTATTAAAACGCGTTCTTATTGGCTGAGCATCATCAAGGTCTCATCAGTTATTTAAAATAGGGCTATTTTGTATTTTGCATTTATTGTAGTACAAGCCAACGAGTAAAAATACTCATAATCAAGTGGTGTACATATAGTTACAAAGGAGAGATATTAACAATAAAGAAATATTAATTTCAGTATTTATTAATTTATTAAAAACAAAAACAGAGATATTATGCCACTGTTATTAAATGAATTGATTTAAAACTTAAAGGAATCGAATGTATATTTTTCAACAAATGTTTACGTATAGGTTGCGTAATATATTTTCAAGTATTTTATACAAGAAAAAATATGCATATGTGGTGCAGTTTTAGTTGATATACCATATACATATGCGAATTGATTTATAAATAAAGAATTTACCTTCTAATATTCTCTCCATATTTTTATTGAAAATTAAAATTAACGTTTTTGTATACATTACAATCTTCTAAACATGAAATAATTTAATATAAACTATTTATTTATTGATCTCTTCAGAACGTATTTTATTAAGTTCGATAACTAATGAACGAAGATAAGGACTAATTGTTCGCTTATTAGTCCCTCAGGTCGCGGATGTGTTATTTTGAATTTTTTAAATTTTATCTATCTTATTATCCGAGGAAAGTCGAAGTTGGTCTGCAGATGGATTATAATCTGACCAAACTGATCACTTTTAAAACAATCGAAAGTCAATAAAAATAATAGATATTTAACCTTTGCTGTAGGATATAGAGTTCATCTGTATTTGATCATGTACAGCATATCTCAAACACATATTGCGTTGAGTGAAAAAACAAAATGGTCATGTACATATCTAATATACAAACGACTCATTTGCATAGTAATTCGTATTTATTATGCAAAACTATCAATAACAAATGTTGTATTAGCAAAAAATGTACTACTATTAATTTAACCAAATTTCGATACACATTTATTTCTATTTTCAGAATATTTAAACTGCATTTTACAAAATTCGTTTGATCAATTCCATTTAGTTGATACACTAATTAATGCAAGCATAATATTATAAAATAAAAAAGTAAAATGAAAATAAATCTTAAAATAATTCAAATTATATGATATCGGTATATGAGAGTAGTTAAACAATTTAATATATAATTTTATTATTTTTCATATTATTAATTTGTAATTTATGCTAACTACCCGCATTGATTTAATTAATTTTTTGCATGATAAACACAGATCACTTATTGATCTATTTAATCAATAGTTCAATATATCTTAATTTTTGATCAGAGTGAACTCCTTCGGATTGGAGGGCAAAATTATAAATATCGCAACTTTCCATCCATTCGATGTTTAACACACGTTCTTTAAACTATATCTTGGGCAAATTTTGTTTGGAAACAAAGATATTAAACTATTGTTTAAATTGATATGTCATCTATATATGTATTCAATGTATATCTAACAAACAAGTTTTTCTATTTATTTAGATTTTGAAATAAATTATTGTTTGCAATATTTAATAGTAGATAAATGTTGAGAATTTAATTAAATGTAGTTTATTTATTTATATTGGATATACGTATATAAAATTGTGTTTTTAAAAAATACATATTTATTAAATCACACTATTTTTTGGTATATATTTAACACATTGAACAAAATTTATTTCCCCCCATAATATCATTAGATTCAAATTGGCATTATTTTTGTAATCTATTTTTAACAGTTTGATTTAACTAAAGAGGGTCTCCACCAAATACAGAGAGAGTAACAACCAAATACAGAGAGTAACAACCAAACACAGAGAGTAACAACCAAACACAGAGAGTAACAACCAAACACAGAGAGTAACAACCAAATACAGAGAGTAACAACCAAATACAGAGAGTGACAACCAAACACAGAGAGTAACAACCAAACACAGAGAGAGTAACAACCAAATACAGAGAGTAACAACCAAAAACAGAGAGTAACAACCAAATACAGAGAGTGACAACCAAACACAGAGAGTGACAACCAAATACAGAGAGTAACAACCAAATACAGAGAGTAACAACCAAACACAGAGAGTAACAACCAAATACAGAGAGAGTAACAACCAAACACAGAGAGTAACAACCAAATACAGAGAGTAACAACCAAACACAGAGAGTAACAACCAAAAACAGAGAGTAACAACCAAACACAGAGATCAACAACCAAATACAGAGAGTAACAACCAAATACAGAGAGTAACAACCAAATACAGAGAGTAACAACCAAATACAGAGAGTAACAACCTTCCACATTATACTTCGCTCTACATTTATAGAAATAATAATAATTAATCAGTGCCTTCTTGTCAAATATCAGTGCTGCACATGTAATCTTAACGGGACACAAAGAATCCAACATAGATCCGAAAAATATGGTGAAATGAAACCTCTTGCGATCTTGTTCTCTAATGAAAACAAATGTTGAGTGAAAGTGAGACAGCTATAACCGATGTTGGCCATTAGTAATGTGGTTATGTGTCAAAATATCGACGCATGGATTATCTACAAAAAATGCTCCTGATTTAAATATCACAGGAATCGATTCATTCTGTTGTCAATATTATCGCACAGATGTGCGGAAAACCATATATTGTGTACCTAACTCATATCCCTCCATGCCAAATATCCCACCAAACAAGTGTACTAAATGTTCAACAACTGGGTGCAACTGGGTGCACTGGGTGCCGGATCAAATATGGCGGACCAGAAGGTTCAGTGTGGAAATCTCTTAGATTTCCAATTTAAATGAGGTTTACCTGGTAAATCTCTAAGATTTACAATTTAAACAAGGTATACCTTGCAGACCTCGACGTCTGCAAGGTTTACCTCAAGGTCTGCAAGGTATACCTCGTTTAAATTGTAAATCTTAGAGATTTCCACACTGAATCCTCTGGTCCGCCATAGACCAAACCTGCTTAAGAGGGTCAAAGGGGGGCAGGCAGGTAAAAGAGAAAATAGAAGTAGAATAGGGGGTAGGAAAATATAATAAAGAAGGGGGAGGGAGAAGGAAAAAGAGTGTATTGGGAGGAAAAGAGGGAGAGGGGAGGGGGATAGAATTAAAAGTTCACCCCCCCTGAAAATAACTACTGGTAAGGTTTGGTCCAAACCCCACCCATTTTTACAATAAACATTAAAATTACCGGTTGTTAAAATATTTGTTATTTTGCCCTTATTCTTTGATAGGACCTCATCCCTTCTACTTTTCTGGAGATCCGTCACAGTATATGCCCTATATAATATCGATCTAATGTTCTATATACAATATGTAGAGAGGAGTTCATGCATGGATTTGGTACCATTATGTTTCCTGTTTGACAATTAACACTGTATATGTTTAAATCACAACATAATAAATTGCTTTTAACAATAGATCTATTTCGTCCTATTTGACTTTTTAGATTTTTTGATAATAAAAGTTAGCGAGTCTTCTTATAGTGTATCAATGAATACAGATAGCTTTTATATTTAGTTAAAAATCTATTATTTGAATTGTTTAATCCAAATCTACTTAAATTTAACAAACGTCATCTATTATCTGTATACATAAATAATGTTTAAAATTAAGGTCAGACATGTTTAGGGAAATAATGTATTATACGTTTTTTTTAGCGAATTAATATCGACATCGTCATCAAAATAAAATTAAGCAGGGGTATTACTATTCTACCAATAATACACAATTAAAGTACAATTTAAAATATATTCATTCGGATTAATATGTAAATTTAAAAATTATATTTCATGTATTTATTAATAAGATTAAAATTTAATTAATTTAAATAATCCTAATTTAAATGTGTTATGGCATTTAGCAAACAATGTTTGTTCATTCTCTGAAAACAAGCTATAATTAATTTTTTTTCTCATAAACTCTTTTTCATATTTCGAATTTTATTTTCTAATGAATTCAACAATATATATTCTTATATCTTTGGGGCCGTGGGGGGGGGGGGGGGCGGG